>VXBT01006758.1:0-15919 GCA_013400235.1 Oriolus oriolus
AAGGGGATGGAGTGCACCCTCAGCGAGTTCATGGTTGACAATAAGTTGGGCAGAAGTGTTTAATTTGCTAGAGAGTAGGCAGGCTCTACAGAGTGATCTGGACAGGCTGGATCAGTGGGCCAAGGCCAACTGTAAGAGGTTCAAAAGGCCAGGTTCTGGGTCCTGCACCTGGGTCACAACAACCCCAAGCAGCGCTCCAGGCTGGGGGCAGAGTGGCTGGAAAGCTGCCCAGCAGAAAAGAAGCTGGGGGTACTGGTCAACTGGCTGAAAATGATCCAGGAGTGTGTCCAGGTGACCAAGAAGGCCAAGAGTATCCTGACCTGTATCAGGAAAAGTGTGGCCAGCAGGACCAGGGCAGTGATCGTCCCCCTGTACTCAGCACTGGTGAGGTCCCACCTCGAAGCCTGTGTTCAGTTTTGGGTCTCTCAGTGCAAGAAAGACACTGAGGTGCTGGAGCGTGTCCAGAGAAGGGCAGCAGAGCTGGAGAAGGGTCTGGGGCACCAGTTTGATGAGGAACAGCTGAGGGAGCTGGGGTTGTTTAGTCTGCAGAAAGGGAGGCTCAGGGGAGACCTTACCACTCTCTACAACCACCTGAAAGGAGGGTGCAGCCAGGTGGGCATCAGCCTCTTCTCCCAGGCAACCAACAACAAAACAAGAGGAAATGGCCTCAGGCAGCACCAGGTGAGGTTCAAGTTGGACATCAGGAAGAATTTTTTCACTGAAAGGGTGGTTAAGCATTGGAAGAAGCTGCCCAGGGAGGTGATTGAGTCACCATCTCTGGAAGTGTTCAAGAAATGACAGGAAGTGGCGGTTAGTGCTGTGCTCTAGTTGACAAAGCAGTGTTTGGCAAAAGGTTGGACTCAATAATCCTGAAGGTCTTTTTCAACCTTAACAATTCTATGATTCCATCATGTGTTTGTTTTTGAAACCTCACTCGTGATCTGGTAATATTACAAATTTAATAGGATGTGCTTCTTTTCCCCCCATCTCTAATCAGTGCCAGTGTACTGAACCAGTCTCTCAGCACTTAGAAAACTGCTTAACTTCTGACACTGGTAAGGTCCTTGGAGCCCAAGTGCCTACTGGTTTTCTTATGTGAGATACTCTTCTGCTTATGACCACCATGGCTATGATTCAGGTGAGCTCTTCTACTTGTGTGGTTATTAGACAAGTTCTTACCCTCAGGAGAAAGGGAAGAAAACATTTGATGACTCACCAGCTTTGATTCCCAAACAAGATTCCTGTCTTTTCAACTACTGTTGGTGCTGATGCGTATTTTTTGTGATCTCTCACTGAAGCCTCAGTCAGCGTTAATGACTGTTTATTGAATCAAAATTCAGTACTGCATTGATGCACTTTGGTCTTTGTTGGTTTTGGTTTGGTTTGGTTTGATTTGGTTTGGTTTGGTTTGATTTGGGTTTTTTGCTAGAACAGTGTATGCAGGTACTGGGAAGTATCCTAATATTTTTCTGTTCTGCCATGTAAAATATTTCTGCTTGCAAACACTTGCTATGCAAGAATAATCTATTTTTAAATGTAATTAAAATTTAAATTTTTAGGTTGTGATTTTGTTGCCTGTGTTTGGTTGCTGCTTTTTTTACCCTGAATGATGTAAGAAAGAAGAGGAGATGGTCTGAAGAGAGCAGAAATGACAGACAAAATATTTTATTTCCAAAGAAAATATTGCTCTTGAAAATAAAAAAGACAAATGTTTTCATCATTTCATTTTTTTCCTCATTTTTGACCCAGCCATGAATGATTATAGTAGCCTGGATTCTTTGTGTCACTTTGTTTCCCATAATCAGCTGTTACTGTGATGTCCTTGAATTAATAATAGTCTCATCATTTAAGACCACTCACTTCCTTAGTTTGGTTTTTAAATAGCTACACCATACCTTATTGCAGAAGGAAAAGCAGTGGCCCCTGAAGGAATCCTGTCCCTCACAGGCCAGGGGGCACAGCACAGCCCCAGCTGTGCCTTGGGGCTCACCCTGCAACCTTGGCCTCCTGCTTCCCCAGGTTCCCCCTTGGCAGAAGCAGGTAGATGCAGTGGAGGCTCTGCTCTGCTCTGCTTTGTGTGGAGCCTGTAGCTCACCAGGTTACACTGATGGCCACATGCAGTGCTCTCAATGCCACGCATCAGCCTGGTGATGTCAGGCTGTGCTTGTTTTGTCTGTTCTGTGTGGCAGGAAGATGGCAAGAGCGGGCTTCAGTGCTGCTCTCTTAAATAAGAGAGCACTGCCTCTGCTCCTCTTCCCTGTCTGGCTTGAAGTAAGTGTGCAAAGTACTGTCAGGTCCTCCACATCTCCTAAACTAGTCAGTTCTGAAATAAGAAAATAACAGCCATATAATAGCCAGCATAACTACCAGTAAGGGGGGGTAACATAAACTAAAGGAAAGGGCTTCACAAGAAGCCCCCTCCCCTTACTGCCTGAATAGGAGACTCATTTTCCTCTAACCCTGTCAGGCCTGCCAGCACCTGGCTCTCCAAACCGCAAAAGAAATTCCTGTTTCCCTTCTCTGATTCCTAGAAAAGTCCTCTGCTCTCCATCACCTCTGAAGTTTCTTTGTGGCTTGGCTCCCTGATGCAAGCATATCCTCCATCTGTGTCTGCTCTCTTCTTGCCTCTGTGCTCCAGCAGCTTTCCCTTGCTGAAGTGCACTTTGTGTCCCAACCAAGACACCACCCTCTCCCTCTCCTTCCAGCTCCTTTCTGAGCTGCGTAGGGAGGCTTGCACCCTGCTCTGCTCAGGGTTGAAAGGAAGAGGAAGGTAGTGTCTGCAGTATCTGTCCTCCTAACTGGAGACAAGTTAGAGTTGATTGCTGTACCCTCCTCCATCATTTGAAGTCCACAGTAGTGTCTCTTGCAGTATGATGGCTCTGACTTAGCTTCCTGAACTTTCACTCTTACCTCTACTGTTCTAATACAGGATGAGAGTGGCACAAACTGAATTAGTGAAAAATTGGTACTGTTAACTCTGAATAATCCAGCATTAATATTCTTTCACAAAGAAAATACAATTTTTTAATGTGGTGGTGAAAAACATGAGGGAGAACAGGTATTTATATCTTCCCCATACCCTCAAATACAAACAAAACATAGTCCAAATTTTTTAAAGAAATACTACAGATCATTGATATCTGCTATCCTAAATCTTAGGAAGCCCAAAGAGTTTGTTTTAAATTGAACAATTGTAGTAATTATGTCTCATTAAGGGAACAACTAAGACTGAATTGTGCTAGCAGTTAACTAGTGATTTCCAATGCCTAGCTGAAAATAGAGAATTTCCAGCTGCCTTAACTCTTCCAAAAGCAAATGAAAAATAGTTGGATGAATACTTTCTTATACCAACACAAGAGAGTTTAAATTCTAACCTGTAAGAAATGGTAGATTATTGTCAAGAGCCATCAGCATACAGAAGGACGCAAACAAACTTCTCTTCTGAGTGAGCTGCAGGCTCTTCAGAAGGTTTGGTTTTACTTTCAGATTGAAATCTCAAGAATGTTAATGAGAAAAGCAATCCATCTTTTCCCTGTCAGACAAGGTGGGACTGCTTGTAGTCCCTAAGTCCTGAAAAAGGAACTTGTGTTTTTTCATGGTCACATTGACTGATCTCAAATGTATCTTCTAGTTTGTATGCTTGGTTTAGACTTTGTTATTTACAGGTGAGCAGCCACTACTCTATTCTACAGTTGCTTGGGCTTATTTAAAATCCTAAGGTTATTTAAAAACACTGTCTGTCTCTCTCAAATTACTTTGTAATCATTGAAATGTATGTACATTTTAATTGTTCATTACTGCTTGTTAAGGTACAAAATAAAAACTGCTAAATAAAACCAATATTTTACTGAACTTTAAACTATGTGTGCCAAACTTTTTATATTCTTTTTTTCAAGGGGTTGGATGAGTTTAAGTGCATGGAAGTGTTTAAACTAAATGGTGCAGGGAACCCATGTATGTGTTTCTAGCTGGCGATGTAAATCCCCTAGTGAGCCACAGTAATATGAAAGCAGCACTTGAAAGCCAGATGCAATGAAAATTTAAACATATTGCGTTCATAGCATGTGAGAGTTTAATCATTATTTAAGCTTTAGAAATGTCACAGCATAATTACTTTCAGAATGCGTACAAACACTTTCATGCACAAAAATTGCTTTCTTGCTGCAACTTTTGCTTCTCATGGGAAAGTTATGCTTTTGCGAAATTTCTGAACTTGATCTTGTTCATCACTTGATCACAGACAAATTCTCAGCGAAAATTCAAAATCCAAAAGATTGAAATAAGCCCTTCAGATCTTTTTAAAACTAAGCATGTATTTTCTTTACACTCTTTAAAAAAAATCTGTGAAAGTATTTCTTTCATTAAAGAAGAAATTTTGCAACAAAACCAGTTAAATGGAAAATGCTAAGTAAACCCTTTTTGCAGAGCCAGGGAATGGAAAGTACCAAAGGCTGGATTTATAAGCACCCATAGAGGATTAAATTCAGCTCTCCTGTGGATGTGATGCATTTTTACTAGCCTCACAGCATACATGGAGCTCTACCTCCTTCTGTGCTTGTAAGGAAATACAGGGACCAGAACTTATGTTCTAAATTTGTCCTGTATCTCGAATGTTCTGATGAATGCAGTTGATTTTGCAGTATAAATTGTGTTGATATGTAAAATAGTGTCAAAATCCCAGTCTACATTTAGATGCAAACACTTCCTCTTTACATAGCCTACTACGATTTGTTTATAATATGAATGGTTCAGGTTGGATTTTGGAAAATAGCAGTTATAATGGTTCTGCCATTTCTGAGAAATAGGCTAGAGGAAAAAATACTCTCCATGTAATTCGGGGGTGGGGTTGTTTGCACATTTTCTAAGTGGAAATCTTTTTGAAACAGCTTTACATCCTCATAGCAAAGACTTAAAGGTCATAAAAATTGCCGTTGTATCAGGAATGTACTGGAAGTTATTTCTGGTAAATTCATTAGATTTTTTCCACTGTGAGCCTGTTTAAAACTGAACTTATCGCATGTTCTGTAGGAGCAAAATCACTGTAATCATTTCACATCTCTTAAGGTTTGTGTCACCTTCTGTGCTCTTGTGAGCTTGTTAGTGCTAACCAGAAGATGAACCTGTCACCCCTGTGGAGCCACTGAGTGTGCTGTAGATGGTAGCTGTTGGGTTGAAGGTAACCCATGCAATGGCCAAGGTATAACCCTTTTTTCCTCCTCTTGTATTTCACTTTAGTGTCTGGGCCCAGACACAAAGAGAGACTAAAATCAGTGAAGACACAGAAAAGATTAAGTGTATATTCCTTAATGTAGCTCTTCGTGTATCATAGAATCATATCATCACACAATGGTTTGGGTCAGCAAGGACCTTTGAGATCATCTAGTTCCAACCCCCCAGCTGTGGATAGGGGCATCTTCAACTAGACCAGGTTGCTCACGGCTCCACCCCACCTGGCCTTGAACACTTCCAGGGACAGGTTATCCACAGCTTCTTTGGACAACCTGTGCCATTGCCTCACCACCACAGAGAAGAATTTCTTCCTAATAGCTAATCTACAGCTACTCTGTCAGTGTGAAGCCATTGTGCTGTCACTACATGCCCTTATAAAAAGTCTCTCTCCATCATTTTTGTAGGATCCCTTCAGGTACTGGAAGGCCACAGTTAGGTCACCTTAAAGCCTTTACTTTTCCAGACTGAAAAATCCCAATTCTCTTAGCCTTTCATCATGGGGGAGGTCTTCCATCTAAGTGGCCCTCCTCTGGACTTGCTACAACAGATGTTCTTCCTGTGCTGGGGCCCCCAGAGCTGGATGCAGCACTGCAGGTGGGGTCTCACCAGAGCAGAGCAGAGGGGCAGAATCCCCTCCCTCCCCTGCTGCCCACGCTGCTTTGGATGCAGCCCAGGACACGTTTGGCTCTCTGGGCTGTGAGTGCCCATGGCTGGGTCATGTCCAGCCTCTCATCCACCAGCACCCCCAAGTCCTTCTGGTCAGGGCTGCTCTCAATCTGTTCATCCCTCAGCCTGTGCTGGTACTGGGGGTTGCCCTGACCCAGGTGCAGCACCCTGCATTTGGTCTTGTTAAACCTCATGAGATTCCCATGGACGCACTTCTCAAGCTTGTCAAGGTCCCTCTGGATGGCATTCCATCCTTCAGGTGTGTCAACTGCACCACTCAGCTTGGTGTCATCTGCAAATTTGCTGCGGGTGTGCTTGATTCCTGTGTGGAAACAGACTGTTCCCTGTCTGATATATGGTCTCAGGATAAAAACTGGGAAATCTGCTATGTGCATGTGGTAAGCTAAATCACTTGTACGTGAACCTAATGAATATTAAAACATGTTTTAGTTTCACAGTACTACTAAATAACTGTGGAAAGTGCCAGTGTTCATGGTCCTGACATGCACTTCAGTCTGGCAGCCCCAGTTTAGGCTTGCTGCCTGTACTTGGCTCTGCTGCTGTGCAGTGCTGGTGGTGAGGAAGATAAGATAGCTGACAAAACAGTAGTCAAAGATTCACTGAGATCAGGGTGTGTCGTGCATGATGAGAAGAGCAATTAATATTTTAAAGGCTGCCATCCATCCGTACAGGCACCAAAGTATTACATCACTGTGTGTACAGGACAGTGGCAGTAATCAATAGATCTAATGTGCTGGGGGCTCAGGGAGGGACAAGCTAGCATTTCCCAAGCAGAACAACTGGGCATAATTAAGTGAAATAAACAAGGCTTATCCTTAGGGGAGAAAAACCCTCATCAACTATTATGAGTTGCAAAGCAGGAGTTCTTTATCAAATAGTACGGCTGTTCCGGCATAGAATTTCTACACCTGTCAAAACCAAAAATTTCTTGCATAGAAAACAGTGTGGTCTGTTGCATGAACATGATGATGGAGTGGTAAGGAAACAAAGTAATGTATGTATTTTTATTACTGAAAAGTCAAATTCTGAATATCTGAAGCCAGATACATCTGATAATTTCAAGGCTCACTTGACAGATAATACAGGCATGCTCTTTCACTGAGATTTTCTGACTGATCTCAAATCCTGTCCCCACAGGGCCCAGCCTCCTCTCCCAGAGTGCACTCCAGCTCAATTCCAAACCTGAAGGATCTTTCCAGTACTCAGCCAGCTACCACAGCAACCAGACCCTCGCCCTGGGCGAAACAGCATCCGCCCAGCTCCCGTCCCGCAGCAGTCAGGCGAGAGGTGCCATCCAGAGCTACAGCCAGGTAGGTGTCCTAAGCAGTCGTGGTCTCTCACACCTGAAATTCTGTAGAGTAGCTCCCAGGAAAGAGCTGTTTGGTGCTTGCCCACACCTGAATTTCTGCCTTTACTTTCTATCTCGTTCAACACACCTGCAGCAGGGTGGAGTTACCATCTTGATTTTTGTAAATCTCTGGTGGGCTGACTTGCATAGTAATAAAGTAATCCTGATTAAAAAGGAGATCTTCATGCCAGATTTACTTAGTTGCTTGCATATATATTTTGGTAGTAGCATGTTCAAGCATTTAATTTTCAAAGCAAATTTCTGTGACTGTGCTGATTAGGAGTCCATCCGAAGGTCTAGGACCTGCCAGCATTGGTCTGAGCACATTACTGAAAGCAGTAAGTGCCAGGAAACAAAAACAAAGCCAGGCTGACACCAGATGTGAAACCTCCTTGGGATACCATGCATCATGTGGTGCTATGGCCTAATCTCAAGTGTAAGAAACATTTTTTTCACCACATACTGTAGCACAAGCAGTTTATCAGACAGTCGCCTCTACATCTGAAACATTTTGAAAGATTGTCTCAGATACTCATGAAAACTTTGTAAATCCCTCTACCTGTCTAAACCATCCCTCCTGGCTCTTACATGTAACCGTCTCACCTTCTGTGCTTTTCACTGTGACATCAAAGCCTCTCAGTAGAAAGTTAAGCTTCAGTTTAGACAAAAATTTCAAGAATAATTCATGCCTGTGTACATAAACAAAGTCTGACTGGGTTGCGTTGGTCAGCACTGGTTATTTTCTCTGTTTAGATGCTAACCATCCCAGCAAAGCAGATCATCTCAGTGTGACACCAGGACATTTTGCAGTTCAGGATTCTGTAGAAGAGATTAGTTATTTGAATTTCAAAGCCTTAAATTGCTAAGAGATTTCAAGTATTATAGTCATTGCATGGTTTGTGGGATACTGAGAGACATACACTATTCTATTCTCTCAGTTTGCTCAGAAAAGCTCCTATTCTCTAAGACTGAAAAATGAAATAAAGCACAGTTAAATTAAATTTCAAATTGGGTAGGTACTTTTTTTTTTTTTAAATAGGATCTTTTACACTGATGAAGACCTCTAAGAACAGAGTCCAAACATTAATCCAGCACTGGTCATCAGTAAATCATGTCCCCAAGTACCACATCTCCATGTCTTCTAAATACGCTCAGGGATGGTGACTTGACTACCCTTTCAGTGAAAAAATGATTCCTGAGATCCACACCTGATGCTGCCTGAGGCCATTTCCTCTTGTTCTGTTGTTGGATGCCTGGGAAAGGAGGCTGACGCCCACCTGGCTGCACCCTCCTTTCAGGAAGTTGTAGAGAGTGGTAAGGTCTCCCTTGAGCCTCCCTTTCTGCAGACTAAACAACCCCAGCTCCCTCAGCTGTTCCTTACAGGACTTGTGCTCCAGACCCTTCTCCAGCTCTGCTGCCCTTCTCTGGGCACGCTCCAGCACCTCAATGTCTTTCTTGCACTGAGAGACCCAAAACTGAACACAGGATTTGAGGTGTGCCCTCACCAGTGCCGAGCACAGTTGGACAATCACCACTCTGGTCCTGCTGGCCACACTTTTCCTGATACAGGTCAGGATGCCCTTGGCCTTCTTGACTACCTGGGCACAGCTGGATCATGTTCAGTCACCTGAACCAGCACTCCCAGGTCCTTTTCCACTGGCAGCTTTCCATCCCCTCTGTCCCTAGCCTGTAGAGCTGCATGAGGCTGTTGTGGCCAAAGTGCAGGACCTGGCACTTCACCTTGTTCAACCTCATATAACTGCCCTTGGCACGCCCATCCAGCCTGTCCAGATGCTTCTGCAGAGCCTGCCTACCCTCCAGCAGATCAGCATTCTGAGCCAACTTAGTTTTGTCTGCAAACTGATTGAGGGTGCACTCCATCCCTTAGTCTGGATCACTGATAAAGATATTAAACAACACAGATCCCTGAGGAATTCCACTTGTGACAGGCCACCAATCTGATGCAGCACCTTGCACCACCATTCTCCAGGTCAAGTCATCCAGTCAGTTTTTTACCTAGTGAAGAGTGCACCCAGCCATGCCATGGGCTGCCAGTTTCTCCAGGTGAATCTTGTGGAAAATAGTGTCATGTGGAGTTACGCTTTCTGAAAAGCATCATACCCTGGGGGTTAGCCTGAAAGACTGTGATGCAGTCTTTAAGGAGGCTGGAACAAGTAAGATGATGGAAAGGGAGTGGGTTATGAGAGCAACGGAAACACAAAGTAGAAGTGAGAGGGGAAGGAGAAAGAATGTATTTTTTAAAAAAGGCAGGTAGGAAAATTGTGCAGATTTGTAGAGGTTAGAAATAGATATATTCTTCATATAAATTTTATTATGCTCATTGATAGAAAAAGATGAATTTATGGAGGGGGAAAAATTAATGATCTAGATTTTTTTCATTGAAATTACACTGAGCAGACATTGCTTAGATCTGAGAAGCTCTCATGAACCATCAACTTCAGAGAGAACTGGTTTCCTTCAGAAAGGTAATTAGTAAGTACAGCTACATTTCCTATCCTTTGTTTTTCTTGGTATGAGAGGACAGAAAATAGATTTTCTTTTTACTTTCCTCCACATTGTAGGGTAGATATTCCTGCAGGAAAATAATTCAGAGAACTTAATAATTTTTCACACCATGATCCTGCAAAGGATGCCTGACAACTTCAGATGAATTAAAATATATTTTGAAAATACTAACAAACTGCCATATAAACTAAGAATTAATACCATTAAAATCATACAAAAGAGGTTTTAAAAGAGGTAAACAGGAAGAGGAAAATTCAAAAGTCAAAATTAAAAAATTCTGAATATGACCATTGCTGATCCCACAATTACAGGGAAAAAAAAGTCAAGCCTAAGAATTGTTTTACTATACCTATTATAATTAAAATAAGCCTCAGGAGCTGAAGTTTCTCAGATTGTGATAATTTCCTTTGGTATTTGTGTGCAAGGAATATAGCTATCTCTCAACATGAATGATAGTCCAAATGCTTGCAAAAAAAAAAAAAGTAAATGGTCCCAAGGCCAGCTGTGACAGCAAGAACAATTTGTGAAAATGCAATTGTATAAAAAAGAGAAACTAATTAGTCTTGGGACTTCCTGTGTAGTGCTGCAAAGTGCAATCTAACATTTTTGTCAATTTAGTGGAGTTCATTATAGATCATAGAGTTTTTCCAGGGTTTTGACTATTTTAGAACACAAAACTTTTATCTTCTAAATACTACTGGGATAGGATTTCCTAGCAAAAACTGCTCATCTGGCAGGGAATTACTCTGCATCCCCACTGAAGACAGCTTTTCAAACTCAGTGTCCAGATGCTGAAATATCTTCTATTGTTAATCGATGAAGTTTATTTGTGAAGAGTCTGTAATGACTTCTATTACAAAAAAAAAAACTCCAAAAACCAACCAAAAAAAAACGAACAACAACAAAAAAAAACACCAACAAAAACCAAATTAAAAAAACCCGAAAAAACCCAAAACCAACAAAAAAGCAGATTTTTGAGATGAGTTGCTCAAAACTAAAACTTCTATTTGTGAACAACCAAGTTTACTGCAACCTTGAGAATGGTCATCTTATGTTGCAGAGATACCATAGGAGTATAAAGCATAGCAGGTACTACAAAGAGTGGTTTTCCACATTCTCTGCCATGTGTTTGCAATGGGACAGGAAAGGAGGTTTGCATTCTATATGGAGACTTGTTTAGCTGTTGGTAATGCTGCAGTCTTTTTAGAGGCTGTGGCAGCAACACAGGTAAATCCCTGCTGTGAATTATCCTGTGCACCTGATGCTTCTGGACTGAGTAAGCTGGAAAATCCTAAAAGCCAAAAAGTAGATGGAAAATAAAGATGATTAAAAAGTCTTGAAAAACTATTTAACAGTTAGTGTTCTAACTTGTCTCCTTTTTCCTATAAACAAATTATAAATGATATTAATTTATATATATATATATCTATATATATATATACATAAATATAAATTACATTAAAGCGGTCCTGCAGAAGAAAGGCCCTTCTGCAGGTCCTGCCCAAAGGCTGAAGTGTGCATCCCAAGACTAGAGAATGTTAAGCAATTTCCATGCCCTCTTCTGCCCTTTTTAAGAGCGTTTATAGAGGCATTGGACCACTGCAGAGTGATACCTTGAGTGAAGCCTTATGGAAGATTCTTTGGGCTGACAGAAAAAAAAGAAGCCCTCAACAGAGTGGCAAGTCTTGCAGTCTCTGAAAAAGCTCAGAGCATAACTGAGATTGTGAAATAGACCTTGGAGTGTCTCTAGAAAACCCCAATAAGGATGATCAAGATTTCTGCCTAAAGCTATCAACACACACCAATATTTAAAAGCCAAAGTGGCCTGGAGGGAGGTTTTCCACACAACTTGAGCATACAATTGGAAGATCCTCCCTGGAATCAAGAGAAGGGGTCTCCTCATGGACCTCAGTGTACTGTATATGACTATGTTAGTATTCATCAGATGTGACCTTGTATGAGCTTTTAAGGGCAATGAGATCCAGAGAGCAAAACAAGCTGAAAACTGGTGCTGGCATTTATTACTAAACTAAAGCTCATCCAGACCTAAGGTAGGCATGCAGACTTACTCAAACCTCTGGGAGCAATCTCCAAGAATCAATATACCGATTCATAATTAGCAGCTGACCCCAAAGTTTCACTTGTCTAGCCATTTTATAATTCCTTATCCCTGAAAAATGTTCTGCAGAGTAAGTAAGTCAACACAGTTATTAGCCCCTCTCAAGTCTACTCCATAGAACAGAAATCTTATATTGCAGTCTTTTACTTAATCTTTTTTTGGTTTAAAGTTCCAATTTAAATTTTCAATTACAATTGTAAAAAAACAAACAAAAAAAAAACAACAAACAACAACAAAAAACTCTACATAAAACCAACCAAACAGCCCCCTCAAAAAACCCAAACCAACCCAAATTTCCTGGAATTTAGGGCATTAAATGCTTGACTGAACAGCCAAACAACAGTTAGGCTGTTCTCTAGTCTCCTATAATCTAACTGGATACCCTCAGTAATTTTCTGTATGGAGCTCCAAAGATACAGTTTTGTATCAGTAGAAAATGATCTTCCTAGTAACATTAAATGGGAAAAAAAAAAATTATAGCTGTATTAATGTTCTCATGTTTTTTTCACACATTCCTGCTTCTAAAAAGGATATACCAGAATCCGTATGTTGAATCTAAATACGCAAGGCTACTTTTCTTTGGGATGCCAGGGAAATTAAACCCCTGTGTCTTGGAATAGATATTTATAGGGCTGTAGTAAGAAAGTGCTTGATTTTTATTCATATCTATGAAATAGGTTGATGCTAGAGAGTATAATTACTGAGAAGCGAAATTTCCTCCCAGTTTATTAGCTTGAACACAGTTTTGTTATCACATTGACAAAAATAATGGATAAATGGAAAAAATAAGGGGGAAATACCATTGTATTTCATTCTTCCATATGAAGTATGTCACATTGCAGGGTGAACAATGACATGTCTTTATGTCTGTCTTAAGCAACAGACAGGGAGAAACACAATGAGAAACTAAAACACATTTTGTCTCTGAAAACATGGATGAATGTTACTGCACACTTGGCCCTTTGAAAAAACCTAAGAACCTCACGGTACATTTAAGACAGGTCTGAGATTAGTCACATCCTAGAAAATACTGCATGCTAATGTTTTCACTGCAATCTGTTCATCCAGAAGTTCTCTCCTTCACACAGAGCAAATGCTTAGCTTTTTAGGAAGTGCTATACACTGCATTTTTAATTAAGCATTTAATTATTGTGTCCCACCACTACACCTTGTTCCCTATAACAAATGATCATGAAATAGGATTTTTGGGGTTTTTTTGAATTAGTGCTTGCAGAATGCCCGCAGCTTTATAGAGATTTATTAGGAATATGGGATAATATTGGTTTACTTGAAATTAATTACTCTAAATCCTTGACACATGAAGTAGTGTAGAAGTAGATTAGAAAAGGAAATTTTGTATACATGATGACAGTGCTTGCCAAAACTCCTTAGGATCAACAGCAAACTGTTAAAATAACCAGTGCAATACCAGTGTGTTGAAGAAGTAACTGGTGCACTGGTAACACTGCAGAAGACTGTATTTTGGAACAGTGTTTATTACAAAATTATTGTGTATGTATATAACTACATTCCAAAAAGTAAAATTTATTAACAAATATCAATTGATAATGTAGCTGGTTTGAATGACATTTTGTTATGTGCAAAATTTGCTCTGCCCATGTTGTCTTAAATCATGCCGGCCTGTTTTTGTTTTATGAAAGTTGTTACCATAGTCTAAACCTGGAAAATGAAAACTGTACGCCTGTCAGATACATTATTGGACAGTCAGCTGCAGATTAGTCCTTCTTTCCAGTTTAAGGCATATACGGTAAGTAGCTCAGCATGAAAGTAGCTTTTAAAAGTTCACTTACATTCGCAGAGTTTTCCTTCCTGGTTTTTGTTAGGAGCCTTTCAAATTAGCAACTTGAGCTTGTTGGCCATTTATGAAAATTTCAAGGCTTGTACTTGAAGCTGTGGTGTTTGTTACTCGCTGCTGCAATCAGAAGAGTCCAGCTCAAAAGAGAGCAGGTACTTCCATCTGTGAGCCCCTTGCTCACCTGGCAGTCACCATACAGAGCACCTGGAGGGGAACAGTTTACATTTCATTTATGTGCAAAGCCATTGCTCTGTGAGGTGCAAAACCTCCCAAAGCCAGTGAGGTTTGGGTCTGGCAGTGCACTCTTGAGAAGCCTGAACACCGTCAGTGCTGGTAGTTTCTTCCATGCTACTAACAACTGGGAGTAAAGCTCCAGGAGGAGCTTCTCCAAAGCCTTGCTTCTTGGCTTTGTCTAGGAAAATACATATTCTTCCCCCAGATGCAAAGCATTTAGAATGAGCGGCAGGCTCCAAAAGTAAAAAAAAAAAAAAAAAAAAAAAAAAATTTCCAGTGGGTGTACACAGGAAGAAGTACACATTTCTGGCATTTTGAACCTTATTTATTTTTTGCTTCAGTTAGTTACATTGTCTTCAATTCCTGCCCAAATCCTTTATTGAATATCCTAGCACAAATAAATCAGATTTCATACCAGGAACATGGTGCTTTTGCCTACTTGTTTTTTTGTAGGATGCTACTGAAAAACCACATTGCTATTCAATGTATAACAATGCTGCTCTTGGCATTCAGAACACCTCTTTGAATTGAGTCATAAAATTCATTATTCACATTTTAAAGCTTCTTCTGGCTAAGGAAATCAGTAGCTGAGAGGTGTGTCTGTGTTTGGGCAAAGCACTGGTCAGACCGATTCAAACTATGCTGTCAGCTCCGAGGATCCAGAGCACTTTCTGAGGTTTCAAGTAAATCCCGTGCATAACCAGAAAAAAATTAGTATCTGAATCCAACAGTGCATCTTCCAACCGAGCGCTGAGCTCTCACTCACTGCGGGGTGCAGTTATGAGAGGATTTTAATGTTACCAGACTCACAGATGATCTCTTGAGCCTAAGATCCCTGATAAAAAAAAAAGGGGGAGCCGCCTGTGTGTGAAGGCGATCTCCATCCTCTGCGGCTTCAGAAGCGGCTCAGGCACAGAACCGAAATTTCTCGTAGGCAGCATCTCCCGAGGATTTTCTCTCGCTCCCTCTTCCCAGCCCTCCTCAATTACTGGTATTAGCAGGAACTCAGCGTTGCCTTGCCCGCGGCCAGCGGGTCGGTGCAGGGAGCTCCCTCCCTGCATCCCGATGCAGATTCCCCGCTGGATGCGGCCCAGGGAAGCGCCCGGCCCCGGCAGCTCCTCCCGTACCCCCCGCCCCCTTCGTGCCGCGTAACTAAGTACGAGGCGGCCGCTTTCCGTGCTGCTGGGGGGGCTTGGCGTGCACCGGCCCGGGATTCCCCTCCCTCCGACCCTTCACCTGCGAGGTCGGGGTCGCAGGGGGCAGCAAATTCCTGGTGCTGTGCCTCTCCTCGCAGGGACACAGATTGTTGGAAACTGAGGAAAGTTACTCGGTTAAAGGCTCTTCCATGGCTTCGGCCGCTCTTCTCTAATGTATGCAGAATAAAGGGGCGCGGGTGGACATGTGTGTGTATGTGTATGTATATAACTATTTGAGCCGGAGCTAAACCCTGCCTGCTTTAGGGGTCGGCAGGCGAGCGCGGTCTGGAGCCGGAGCCCCGGAGCGCTGTGCCCCACGGCCGGGTGCCGGCTCCAGCCGTCGGGAGGAGTTTCGACGCCTCTCGGCCCGAGCCGGCGGCTGTTTTTTCCCTGAAAGGCCAGGAATGCTTTAGCAGATTACTGACTCCCGTAATCCCGCGGGCGCCGGGTGCCAGCCTGGTTTGAGGTCAGAGAGGGGGCTGCGTGCGGCCGNGCGGGAGCCCTTCGCGCCCAGCCACGGCAGCGCCTTCCACCTGCCCGAGCCCCAGCACGCCGCCGCGCTCTACTACGCCAGCTCCACGCTGCCGGCGCAGCGGGTGAGCTCCCCGCTGCCCGCCCAGCCCGGCGGCTCCCCCACCAAGCTGCCGCGGGCCGGCTCCGCCGCCGAGGGCGCCGCCTACGCCACCGCGCAGCGCCTCTCCTCCCCGAAGCAGTCCCCCAGCCGCCTGGCCAAGTCCTACAGCACCAGCTCGCCCATCCACATC
>VXBT01006758.1:16359-147017 GCA_013400235.1 Oriolus oriolus
TCGTGCCCGGGGAGGCTGCCTGCTGCTGCTTGAGCGAAGTACCTGAGTTCTCCCGGCTCGTCCCGTCCTCCCGGCGCCGGGCAGGTGTGCGTGCTGCCGGCGGGGTGCGGGGCTCGCCGCGCTCCCCGCTGTGACCCGCGGTGCGGGTGGGGGGTTTGTTACTATGGCGAATCCCTTCTCTGCCGCGATCAGAGCCTCAGAGCCTTTTGCAGGGAATCGCTCTCCCCCGGATTTACAGGCGGCTCTGGCGTACTTGACAAGTTTGGGGTTACTTAGCAGGAACTCCCGGTGTACCGAGTCCTGCCGAGTAAGAGGTAGCGGTGATTTGGCTCCGAGTGCTCTTTGGGAGCAGGCTGTTACAGCTGATTTAATGTCTCTGTAAACGCAGACTTTGAGCAGATCCTAGAAGTGAGATGCTGGTGCGCTGTTCGCGAAACCATCTCTCTGCTAAACTGAGCATCCTTCAGGGGTGGGTTTTTTGTGTTCTCAAAATTTCCAGTTTCATTGCTATAGTAACAGCTGCTATGCTCATATGTTCTCTTGTGTGACATAAATAGATTTGAAGATAAATAGGATACATAAAGAAGTTTGCCTGAGTTTATCAGTCAGGTAGACAAGTTTCTTACTGGAGTGAAGACCTCACTCCCCTTTCTCCTCTCACCCACCTCCCCTCCCCCACTCCAGCTGTTGTCAGCATCCTGTATAATTCCAGTGTGTCTAAACACACAGATGGAATTAACTAATAATAAAATACAGTTTTGATTCATCTCCTTGTAAGAACTATTTGCTGGAGTTTTTTTCCTATTAAAAGGGCAGGGATTTTAAAGCTTTATATCTTCACATACATATATATATATATATATATATATATATATATATAACACCACATTTATTTTCAGAACTACTAAAGTGACAGTTTTAAGGTAAAATTCAAAATCTCGGGATGCTTATGTCAAGCCTGTTGTCAAATAGTGAGTCTCAAAATACTAAGTGGTTTATTTATTAATTATATTAATACAACTTCTCTCTGCTATAATCCAACACAATGTTGGCCACAAGTATTAAATACTGCCTTTGTACTGTGGAAATTTAGAATTGCCACACACTGTGTTTTAGGGAGTTTTCTAACTTCATTCTATAGCAAGAGTTGTTTGAGTCTAAAAAGGGATGGACAGAACTGTCAGCATCAAAGGAACAGAGAAAAAATCAATTTAAAACTTCTGTACCTGTAGCTGTGAGCTATTAGTATTTCCCTGATTTTTCTTACCTCTGTTCTAGAAACTTTGCTTTGGGAAGTTTCTGACAGGCACTGTACTTTTTCCTGTTTGTGTACTGTTAGCATTGGAATTTGTGTTGTATTGGGGGTTTGGTTTTTGTTTTTTTTAAGAAGGCATCTTTTATAGCATTGCAGCGTCAAACCTGTGATGATAACTTACTCCAAAACTTTTTTCTGTAGGGTTTAAGGTGCAGCAGAATGACTCTGAAGTGCTACAGAAATTGTTTGTCCTATGTGGATTTAGGCTTTTTTGGCCTTCTTGGCCAATAGTGCTTCTATAGACATTCCTAATAGGATTTTCTACTTCCTTTTGAATAAAAGTTAAGGAACTGACATTCATTTTCTTGGATTGCTTTTAAATAAAAGCTTTTGATAAGACTTCTGCATCTTGCATAACCTGCATTTTTTTAAAGCCTACTGCAGAGAGTTGCCTAATTTACTGACTTATGGCTTTGGTGAAAGAAAAAGCCTATAGATAATACATGCATTTAGGAAATGGCTGGTGTATTTTTGTATGGCTTTTACTATGGGAGGGAAATAGTGGTTGACCATTTGAGTTTGCTGTTGAGTTTGTAAAAACTGATAAAGCAACACTAACTTTGCCAAGTGTTGGGCTGATCAGAAAAGACATAACAATCTACTGGGTCACTCATCTCTTAGGGATTTTGTTTTAAGATATGTAAAACCCCCTCCCCGTTGTTTTATTTTATAACGAATGGAAAGTCCTGTAACTTGAATTAGGTGGCAGACATGCAGAGAGAGAGTATTGCTACTTGAAAGACTCAGTGTAAGCAACAGTATGTTAGTAAATACCTTTTCTTTTTTTTTCCCCACAGTGGTGACATGCCTTTCAAGTAGTTCTCCAAAGGAGCTCTATCACATGATCCATTCTTTTGCAAAGGTTTCCTATTGTGTGCTCCTACCCCTTCTTTTCAATTGCCATTCTTATGCGTGTTCCTCATGGCCTCCCTGCCATCCCAGAGTTACACATTTGCTAGCAGTGTTAAGTGCCTGACTAATCTTCTAGACTTTCACTGGAGTCAATGGACTACTCAGAGGCTTAAAATTAGCATATGCTTTACAGTTAGCCAGGATCAGATGTTACAGATACTACTAAGGCAATCTTAATTTCTTCTTTTTTTTTTTTCTGTAAGTATTTTTGCTCAGAACAGGTTTGGAATTTGAGCTGTAAGTATATTATGTTTTTGCAGGAGTTTTTCAGTCATTAGAAAAAATGTTAGAAGAATGTGTTAGAAATCAAACCCACTGGGAAGGAGAGCAAGCAATTGTGTTTTGAAAAGCTAATATTCAATAAATAGTGGTTTTGCTTCTTGTTCAAAACATCCAGAGATGAGTTGAAGTTTTTTTGGGGTCTTTGAGAGAGAGAGGAGGAGGAGGAATGGAGAATAGTTGTCACAGTGCACTGATTGATGGTTTGCATGCTGTGATTAATGTGAAGTTGCATTGGTATGTATGGGTCATCACAGGGATGATGTTAAACTCAGTAATCTTTTTCATATCTGGCAATAAAAAAATAAGTATTTGTAGTAATTACTAGAAACACAAATAATGCATTTGTTTTAATTATTTTTATATAATACTAGAAATTTGTCCTGGAGCTATCTAGTTCATGAATACTACTGGGTTTCAGTGTGCTAAACAAGCCAAACTGTATCAGTGCCAGACTTAGATATTTAAAAGAGAAGACATTCAGATAAAATCCATTTTTAAAAAAACTCAAATAAAAAGTTACATAGATGGCCCAAAACATAATCTGTGTAAAACGTAACTGAGGAGATGGCATTATTTATATTAATTTCCTGCAAATTCGATTATGAAACAACTTGAAATTATAAAAATGGCAATTCTTAGACTTCATCCTGAATTTCAAATGAGACATGCAACAGTGTGCAATGACTCAGTTTTAACCGAGTAACCTTAGAAACGTCTTCAGAAATGGCTTTTAGTCTAGTTATATTTGAGCTGCTGCCACTGCCAAGTGTGTGTGTGTATGGGTGTGTGTGTACATGTGTATATAGTGGCTCTGGTGAGTGTACATTTGCTGTGTTTATTCTTAGTCTAGCTGCTTCATTGCTATGATCTGCAATTACAGTTTTAGAAGTCGTTTTCTGCTCTGCACTGCTCCAAAGCATATTCGACCGTCTGTTCAAGCAGCAATCCAAACCCAGAAACCACAGTTTGTAAATACCTTCTTGCAGCTTCCACACCTGGACTGAGCTTCGGAGTGCTGCTGGGAGCCAAACTCACCAAAGCAGCCCATTTTGCTTGGAGGGAGGAGTGTGAAGGACAGCAAGCAGCAGAAACATGGGAAAACAGGAGGCAGGTCATGGCACAGGTGCCCACTCTTCGTGCTCTTCTGAAGCATCTCCTGCTGAGCAGAATCAGACAGACAGAGCTAGAGGAGTACTGAGTTTGTTTAGGAGCAAAGGCAAGGGAGGCAGTTAAAGTGTGTTGTTCAGGTGGTTTGTGCCTCAGGTTACGTGGCTGGGAGCAGCCCCGATGTTACAGAGCCACTCCTGCCTCTTCACCCAGGTTTAGGGAACACCAGGGACACATAAGGCAATAAGGAAAGTAATTTTATGCATTGCCTTATTACAAAAAACTAAAAGGATGGTAATCCTGCTTGAAGACTGCACCATGTTTCATAAGCTGTACTTAAAGGTTAAGTTTAAGAAATGAGTGTTGGTGTGAATCACTTGCTATAATGTTAGGTGGAAAGAATATTATACAGCTATCTTTCATGTAGTGGTGACACGTTCCACTGAAACAAGAGCTGCAGCATCCCTCTAGACAGCCCTGATGTTGAAAACTTCAGTGCTCAGCCTGTGTTTACAAACAATCTTCTTTCAAGTCCCTGTAAAATCAAAGTAGAAAGGAATTTTTCCTTTCTGAGTAGGACTGTCTGTGTGCACATGTAGTATTAACATTAAAATAACACCAGTTTATAAAAATGTGGCATGGGTTAATATATAAAATATGCTTTCCACTCCTTAATGAGCAAAGAGTTCTAAGTTTATCAGGGTCTTAATTGGTTCCTTCTGCTCCTTCATCTGTTTTGCCTCACTCTTCTCTCTCTTTGCTGAGGACCTTCCTTTACCCTTTCTCCTTTCTGTAAACTTTTCACTGCATATGACGTGTTGAACCCTGGTTTCCTGTTGGGTTTTATGCAGGACTTCTATTTGATGGTGAGTGTTGACATGTTTTAGCATGTCAGTGTGCAATTACAGGGGCACAGAACAGCTTAAGCAACTTTGTATGGGATAACTGATGAGCATTACCACTAGCATGGACTGATGTTTCCTTTCGATTGCGTGAAGATATTGGATCATCTGCATATCACTAGTTCATTGCCATCTTTAAAAATAGTATCTTGCTAAGTGTTAAGAGTTCTCCAGTAAATCCCTCTGTACTATGTATTTGTGCTAGAATAGCTGTATTACTGTTAACTTCCAGCCAAAGTGAATATAAATCACCCCAGAATTAAAAGTTCCCTGTGCTTTTAAATCCGCACCTGAGACACTGGGCTAGGCTAATAAAACAGTGTAGGTGTGATGTGCCTTTGTGCTTCTTTGGACAGGCAAGGAAGAAAAATATTTGGATTTTTTTTTTGGCTTTAAGATAAGCTCTTGGACTGTCTGTATGATTGATCATAACAGAAAGGACACTCAGTTGTTTCCTGTAACTATTTTGTATTTTTACAGAATCCCGTGAGTATCTCTTTTATAGGGAGAACCAAATTGCTTCATTAATTTTAACCAAAGTAGTTTTCCATAGATTTTTCTCTAATTTTTTTTTTCTTTGTTTTTATTAGCTGGAAAATTCCTTTATCTGCTGTCAGAGCCTTTACACATGAGAACACTGTTAATGCTCTTTTGTTCTGGGACAGACGCTGCAGTCTTAGGATTTTTTTTTCTCCTTCTACTCTTGTTTGTTTTGAGACTCTTTCTTTCAGATAAGAAAACCAAGTGGAAGATTTTGAGTAATATCCAGCAATATTTCAGATATTAATCAGAACTTAGAATTTGATTCTTTCTGATACAAAATTGCTTGTTTCCAGATTGCAGCCTGGAGGTTAGATATGCTGGTGTTGGTTTGGAGTTGATACAAATACACACTCAATGTTCACTTCGATTTTCTTTGTCGCTTATTCTACCTATTTCTTCAGCAATAGTTACAATTCTAATTGTTACAACTGGGACCTTTACAATAATGCTAAATTCCAGCTTGAAAAAGGTATCCACAATGGACAGTACAGCAAAAAAAAGCACAAGGAATAGGGCAGATGACTTTGAAATATGTTATTATTGCCATGATTTTTGCTCCTGTATCTTTCAGATCTAGCTTACGTGAAATTAAATTGCTTGTAGGAGAGGAATAATTGACAAGAGCCAAATACAGAAGCCCCATGTGTACCTTTGAGCTAATGAACTTGATCTTTGTTCCCCAGTGTGAGCAAACAGAAGAAATATGTTTAAATTTGGGTCCTGTTTTCTAAGTGGTCACCACCTTTCCCTTTGCTTCCCATTATCGAGACGGGAAATTGTTTGACTGATCCTCCTAATGGTCTTTCAGAGGGGTGAGAAATCAAATAATATTGCAAACAAACAAGCTTTTGGGCAAAGAGCACCAGTGCACAGCACTGCTGAAAATGGGTTCAACTTGTATAGAGGTGCAAGTATTTTCACCAGGTGACTGGGAAACTGGGTGGCAGTGGCTGTTTCTGGGATTTTAGGTGAGTGTAACATCAGACATGCTTCCGGGGACTACTGAGGCCTGTGCAGTTGCTTGGTAACCACTCGTGGTTTCTGGCCTCTGGTCCTGAACTTTAGCAGTGTACCTAAGAAGGCCAGGATTCAAATTTAAGCATGCAGGTCACTAGAAGAAATTTCCTGAGCATAAGAGCAGAATTTAAAATGTCTCTGCTTATATACTTGCTGAGCAGGAGCACAAGAAGGAGGTGAACTTGACAAAAAGCTGACAGAGAAGAGTCTGTGTCCCTAGCAGAAGGATGGTTAAACCAAGGAGCTGGAATTTGCCAATTTTTCTTGGCTCCTGAGATCCAATGGAATGTACGAAGGCAAAGAGCGGTGTTTTGGGAGCCTGACTTTATGGAACTTAGGTTAGAGCCATGGAAATACATTAACCAGTGTTGGCACTGCAGTTCATATGCTTGTCTTGCTTATGTTGATCTGTATTCTGTTTAGTATATGAGATTGCGAGAAGAGAGCATGGCCTCTTAAATGACTATACATCCAAAATTTTGGGTCTTAAGGGCATGCTGGTGAGGCTGAGTCTCATCCTTGCCCATTACAACCCATTTTTGCCTTCAAGTCTCAGTGGTGTCCTCATATACCTCTTGTCCTTTTCAGTTGCCAGGAGTGTGATTCTGTGCCGTAGGTCTTTGGCCTCGAACTTACTTCTTGAGAGCAGAAGAGACTGCTTTTGAATGGGATAGGGAGTATTAGGCAAAGGCAAGGTCCCCTTCTGTCAAATTTCTGATGCTCAGGCTTTTATGGCATCAGTGAAAATATTTGTTTGTGCTGTACAGTCTAGAATGGGATGACTGTGTTTGTCTTGCTCGTGCACTGGGCAAAGAAGGCACGTGTGAAAGCTGCAGCTTCCTCAGTCTCAAACCCTGTTGCAAGGCCTTATCCAGCAGCCTGGAAATGTTTGTTGCAAAAGTATTGATAAAAAGTGACAGAAATCTTGTGTTCATCATGGTCTTTCAGTATTTAAGGGAAGTGAGAACATGCCCTTCATTTTTACTGTGGGGGAAAACATCATCCTTTCCAGTTGCTGTGGCACGGAAACTGTTAGGAGTAGATGGAGTAGCTGAGACTTAGAAAGTCAGTACACAGCTCATCGTAACATAAGCATTAATTTGCTGGGATATCTAATAGCTTTTTGGTTGTTGTGTGCACACACTCTTTAAAGCAGTGCAGGTGCCTCTGATCAAAAGTAATTAATTATGTCAGAAAGAAGATGGCAAAATGGGCATTTGAGGAAGGCTCTCTTTATTCAAGGCCAAATAAAGGCGGGGGAGGTGCCCGTGTCTGACCGTGCCAGATGCAGAGTGCTCATACGTGAAACACATTACTTGTCAGTGGTGGCAGCTGCCAGCAGCTATACTGGACCAAATTTGCTCTATGAGCAATCATGGGAGATAAATGAGGCAATTTTTCTGTAATTGTAGAGTCATATTCGAAGATCACATAGATGTAGACCCAGAACAGAAAAACTTCTGGGTTTATAAAAGTGGTATTGGAGAGGACAGAGAGGTATTGTCTGATGATAATGAATTCATGGAACTGTACATTATCATAAGTGCTTAGAAGCAAAAGTCACAATTTAATATGCTGAAGTGAGAAGGACCAAGTGATGACTAATCTTACAATTATAAGGCATGGCATATGAAACTGCCAGTTGGATCACATAGATTTTTACTAAGTACATCAAGTTGCAACTTACAGTGTGTAAGTGAAGAAGTGTTCCTGCCCATGGCAGGGGGTTGAAACCAGGTGATCTTTAAGGTCCCTTCCAACCCAAACCATTCTATGATGGTGTCATAGAAAAGTACCATATTAGTTTGAATACAAGTAGTTTGAAAGCTCATGCAATCCTCCCTTTACTGAGGAAATTTTTGCATATGCTTTTCTGTATTTACTTCCTCCATAGTGTATGTCTGTGTCTTGCCTTCTGGCCCCTTATCCTCTCTGTCCAATCCAGGTGCAAACCATCCCTTTTATCAGCTAGCCAGCTGTGCTGCTCTCAGGCTGTAAAAGCTTTTGATCGCAGGGTTAAAGCTGTCCCTGGCTTTAAAGAGTGTTGCCTGGGAGGAAAGTGAGGGTGGAGAAGGAGCTGTGACCCTCTGATACTAGGACAGATTTCCTGTCACTGGAGAGCAAAATGACACCTCTCCATGGGGTCTTTACCCCACCCGCCAACTTCCCTGAGCATCCTGGTTCAGCGGGAATGCAGTCATGTTTACATTTGCTCACCAAAAGGTGTCATGAGCTCTTCAAAGTCCTGGGAGCATGGTCTGTAAAGGAGGGTGAGTTGGACTCTTTCAGATATTTGTCGGGGAAAAGAAGGTGGAGGGAGACAAGATGACAGCCCTTTGGAAGTTTGGGACTAATACACCCTGAAGAAAGTGAAAGAAGGTGAGTGAAAGAAAAATTGTAGACCCGCTAATCACAGTGCTCTTTGGACATTACAACAAAAACTGATAGAAAGGATAATATAAGACATGAAGGTAGTATATGGTTAATGGGATAATTTGCAACATGAGTTCTCCAAAAACAGATTGTACTGGAATGACCTGCTTACTGACCTTTTCTTAGATGGTGTTTGATGTCTTTCTATTTCCTGTCAGGGCTCTAAGCATGCACTTTCTGTAGTGCCACTTGGGAAATGCTTAGTTAAGCTAGAGAAGATGGATATTCTTGCAGGAGTGTAGTTGGGCAGGGACCTGGGTAAAGGAGCATTGTCAGTTTGTCATTTTGGAGATTGAAGGAATGGAAGGGAAGGGTACTACTAATAAAGTTCCGCAAGGAGAACTCTTTTGGCTACTTGAAAAATACTTTTTTGTTTTATTATCTTGGCACAAAACCATGAAATAAGCCAAGGAAACTTCTTGATAGTGGAGTATTAGGACGCATTTTCTGAAGAGAGGAAGATAAATCCTGTGTAGAAAGAGTTTTGCAGATGGGAGGGAAAGAATACAATTGGAGCCAAGGTAATAACACACATAATAGCTAACTATGGAAAGAAGAGTAGGGAAATACCAGTGTGACCTGGTTGAGTACAGCATATCTCAGCCACCTGTATCAGGAACATAATAGAACATTTCATGGCCTAACATGGCCTCACATAACAAGTAAAACTGGGAGTGTTATACAGGGTTAGGACTTCATCTGGTGAACTGTACACACTGTGACTCTCTGTAGGCAAGAGACACTCTTTCTAGCCTTCATCTCTTCTGAGCTGTCCTGCATGGGCTATCAAGAAATGAAGAAGCTTGTTGTACACAGACCTGACTCAGCGTTTCCTCCATTTCTCAACGGAAGAAAGGCTGCTGGATTACATAGCTGCACGTAGTAAATGGAGGTTATTCATTAGGAGTGCTGAATCCTGGTAAGATTTAAAAATTTGATTAAGGATTTGCCATTCTATGAAAAAAGACAAGGTTAGTCGAGTCCCTGGCAGCTTTTAGGATAGTGCATCCCTGCCCATGGTGGGGGGGATTTGGAACTGGATAATTTTTAAGGTTCTTTCCAACCCAAGCCTTTCTATATTTTTATGATTCATCAGAAAGAATGAGAGCTAAAGGTGTCTTCTGAGTGGGTTTTCACCATCGGCCTTTGATTTTAAGGCTTTGATTTAGGGCTTTGACTAACCAACCATGACGTGTTTGACTGGAGCATCTTTGTGAGCTAGTGCTCCTCCATTTTCCCTCAAAAATTTGAACCCGGTAGCCCTAGTGACTACAGTGACCCCCCCAGCCATGATTTGTCTGGTCTCTGGCCAAACTTCAAAGATTTCAAGGTTTATTCATAGAAATTTTGCATTCCTTCCTGTCTGAAGTTGCAGTTCCTGTGTAGCTCATGTCATCCTTGTGTATGTTGCATCCTGAGATGCCTTTGGCAAGAATCTGAAGCTAATGCTGAACACAGCTGAGCAGTCTCCTCCAAAGTTATCTAGTTCATGTTCTGCCATGCTTAAGATCCTATCTTGTGAATCCAGGAATTCAGGAATTAACTGTCTTAGCTGGAAAGCTCTTTTTCTCTGGAGTTTATCAGGATTGTGATGGATTGCACATCACTACTTTTTTCAGTCTGCAGTAGATTTTGGACTGCTTTTGTAGAATCAGGCAAAAGTTGATGCACATGTCTTCAGCCAGCCATATGGCCATTGAAGTGTTGGCTTCACAGGCAGGGCAGCCATTTGACATGCAAATGGTGTCAATTTGCATTTATGAATAACCAGGAACTCATTGTGTGACAGTTCAGAATGCCTCAAGTGCTTGTCACCTTTGGACTACACACATCTCATTCTTCTAACTGAAATTACTGTTAAAGCCATTCTTGAAGCTGAACACTTCCAGTAGTTTATTGCAAACAGCTGTGAACACATTCTTATGTTCCTTATCTTAGATCTGCTTTCCTTTTGCCAGTGACCTTCTTTCACCATTTGTCTCCTGCAGCATTTGTCATGGCCGTTTCAGTTTAGCACAGACTCTCTGCTGGAGTGACAGGACTCTTTCAGCCTGAGGTCCTTTTCTGGCCATGCTTTTCAGCAATAATCTGAATTTGTGAGGTTAATTGCAAAGTCTGTTTTGCGTGTTTTGTTTCTTCTCTTCTCTCACTTTTTTTTTTTTTCCTTAAATAAATTCCTGCTAAAAAGAATCTGTAGCCATCCATTTCCTCCTTTACTTATTGTGGAAGGATTTACATAAGGTATTTTTCTGAGTTTTTGGAAGTTAGATACTAAATGCATGCTATTGAATGATTGCTGTATTTGTAAGAATAATGAACTAAAAGAGAAAACTTTAATTCATGGGATACAATGATTATTCCAGCATAAACTTTTAAGTCCTTAAGCTACTCATGTCATGGTGTTAACAGTATTCCTTTTCTTTGTCTTTGCATTCAGCATTTCTTTTATTTAGAGCATCCCTGTTAAAATTGCTTTAGATTATAATGATTTTAGTAATAGGAGATTATTTTAAGTTTTCTAGCAGAGGTCTAGATGTGTACATAATGGAAACAACCTAAAACCAGCTTGAATAATGTACAATAATCTTTTGAGCATAATTGTAAAAGTGCGTTATTGTTGGTCTAGACTTCTTTACAGGCATAACTAATTCTTTAGTTAGATTGTATTCAAATTTATTATGTATACATTTAATAAAAAGTCCATGTTTTAACTCTCATATTTTAAATGCAATGAGTCTCAAATGGATAATGAAAACTTGATGAGTAATAGAGTGTGTTACAGAATATTCAGAGATACCTTCCCTTTCTTGAATTTGGCATTGAGAAAAAGGCAAAGATAATGAACTCCATTTTTTTCTCCTGGAATGTCACATACTTATGCCTCATGTCTTGATGACGTCTAGAAACCAGGGACTGCAACGAAGTGTTCACTGAGGAGGAGGAAGCCTCTGGGAGGAGAAGGTGTTTAATATTCTGTCAAAGATGACTTTATGTAAAAGCACAAATACTACCTGATGCTTTTCTCTATTCTCTTAGTGAAAGCCAAGTTTGAGTATAAAGTATTACACATAAAATTTTCAAAAGTTAACGTTGTTTCTTCTTGTAAAAGGAATTACAAAAGATAAGTTGCCAACACTTTTCTGTGAGCAAACCTCAGATACAGTGTCTTAGATTTCAGCTGTGTCTGTCAGAAACTGGAACATAGGTTTGCAAAACAAGAACAATATTCATAATAAGTTAATACTTCTAAAAAAGCGCATGCGTGATCCGGATTCATTGGAACTACGTTTGCCATTTCTGTTAGCAGTAAAACCACCTCTTGGAACTGTGAGCTTCTAGGAACAGCAGCACAATTAGATAAGGAATTCAAGTTGCCCAGCAAAAGCCAGTTGAGGAATACTGTAGCTGGGCAGACTTGACACTTCATTACCCAACTGACTTTTGTTTTCTGGTGTTACCTTTCCCACAGTGTTGCCGTGACTGTTTTTCCTTTTGGGAACCACTGGCCCAAGAAGCACCTTCCTTAACAAATTCTCTGGGAAAATCATGAGAATTTCACTTCTAGTTGGATTTAAGCTCTAGATATTCTTTCTGTTCTCTGTGCAGGGAGGAGTTGATGTGGAAAGGTTTTCCCCTTCTCCCTGCACCAGAGCTGATGTGAGAACTTGCTCCGTTTAAGGCTGACTGAGCTGATGCTCAGTTTGGGGGAAGGCTTGAGAGTTGCTGGGTTTTTTAGCTGCTGTGCTTTTCCACAGTGTTAAACACAATCAGAAAGTTAAATTTTCTCCAGCAGGCATCAATGCAATAGTGCCTGATTTGTTTTGCTGGAGGCAGCAGCGCTTTTTAGCAAATCACTCATGCTGCTGGAAGTGGTCTCTAGCCATACAAAGACCTTTGGGGTTTTGGGTGTTTAGCCTATACTGCTGCTTAACCAGCAGAAATTGGGTCTCCAGGTTTGCTTAGGTACAGCCTTGTGAAAGAAGGAAGACACAGCTTTCGGGAATTAAGGATGCGCTGTTACTTCCCTTTGGTTTGCAATCCTTGTCAGTGAAGCATTCGCTGTGGGGTTTCACAGACTATCCCATAGAGGGATTTTTTTCCTGAATATTTGCTTGGTATTTCATTCTTTTATGTGCTGAGTTAAATGCATTGCCACAGCCCTTGCATCAGCGTGGAGCCCATGGTGCAACACAAACTTCTAGAGCTCAAAACTGGAAATAATAATTTTTTATCTTTGCTAAGATTAAGATTAGCAAAACTTCAAAGATCTCTGCTGCTACAAAGGCCTAATATTGTTTTCAATTGTCGTGAAGCTGTGGTGAACTATCCAAACAGCTTGTGCAGGGCTGCTTGGCAGTGTTGCTTAGTAACATCATCCTATTGCTGAGGCACTCAGCCCTCAGTCAAAGTGGTTATCGAGCAGGAAAGTTAGGAGCAGTGATTTGTATCGCCAGATAACAGTATCTGCTCCCATTTGTGCATGGGACTTCTTTTCCCTTTTTTTGTAAAATTGGCAGGGTTGGGGGGCATGGAAGAGGCAGACCTTAAGAGATGGGAGTGAAAAAAACCCCAAACAAACACACAGTAACACCCAATATGGTCATTTACAAAATGGTTTAAAAAAGAAGAATTCTATCACTTCCTTCCCTGCTAAAGGCAATTTGTTGATGTATGGTAGTGGTTGGTTTGGGGCAGTTTCTGGTTTTCGTTTTTTCTTCACTGACGGTACCCTAGATCAGAAACGAAATGGGAATTATCTCCTTGAACTTGTCTGTCACATTTAATCTCCTGTTTCTTCCTGGCTATCTTTGCCTCTTATATCTTTGCTCCCAGTCAAACTTTTCTTTTCCCCTAGCAATTTATTTTTGATAAAATGTTTTAAGCAGGTGAATGCTTTTCAATGAATCGAGGGCAGTAGCAGAAAGAAGAAAATGGCTGGGAGGAGGTACAAATTTATGATGTGGTTTTTCTGTTCTCCCTAGATTTTTAGAATTATAATAACTGATACAGTACTTTGCAGTGAAGTCATATTGTATGACTAAAATCATAGACAACTTAAAAATATTTTTACCTTTATTTTTCTTTTAAAAATGCTTAGAAATGTAATGTATGCCAATATTTGGTTAAAAACTAGTTTAAATGGGATAAAAATTATGTATGTACTTCTTGTAAGACATAATAAGCTTTTTTGAATGATTTTTAAAGTTTCTTTGGGGCCTGTTTATTGCATTTAGAAAAGTGTAATCCCTTTTTGTCCTCCTTCCTTTCTCTATTTTTAGCACTGATGTGAAAACTGCTGGCCCTCGTTCAGATGGTTTTACAGTGTCCCTTAAGCAGCCAAAGCCAATCTGTTTTGAGGAGACTTTCCTAAGATACTTAATCTGGTTAATGGACAAATTATGTCTGGGAGATTCCACAGTGTGAGCTGAGCCTGGCAGTATCCTGACGGTGACACTGCTAATAGGTTTGACAGCGCAGTGAGAGTTTGCAAGAAACACTCCAGACCGTGCATTGTATTGCACTTTAATCTTTTAAGTAGAAAACCTGAGGAAAAGCAGTCTAGGATATTGACAGGTGAACTGTTCTTCCAGTTCTGGGGACTTGAATGTTGCGGCACAGACTTGTTCTTTGGTGGTGAGCTCCTATAGTGTGAGCTGAGGAGGCCAAACTAGCATATCCATGGTGGTTTTTTCAGACATCCAGAGTTTGATACCCGTTGAAAGACGTCATGTGTAATTAGTCAATTCACTGGGGGCATTATTTCTTTTTTTATCTGTACAAATAGTCCCAAGTCATAGAGAGAATGATGTCGTGAGAATGGAAAGAGTGTAAAGACGGAAATGAGTTTTAATTCTGAGCTTTCATTAGTTAATCTTTAATTCCATTATTTCAGGAAAGAAAAAATTGATACGTTTGTGTGTATGTAAAATCTAAGCAGGTGAGAATCCTGTGTTTAAAAAAACCCTAAACCCAGTAAAAAAGAATTCACTACAGACTGTGTCCTGGTTCTAGTGACTGCAGATCTTTGATGTGCTAGGGGCCCCAGCTGATGTACCAAGGTGTGCATTAGCTGGTACTGCCATATGGCCAGTCATGTCTTACTGGTTAATTTAACCATCTGTCATGTCTTAACAATTTGTATTCACTTTCAGTAGTCGGGTTAGAAGTGTTTTCTGTGCTTTAATACAGTAATTTTCGTCACATAGTGCTGCTACATTCCCCTTATCTGAGTTTTATTAGTTTTATTTATAGTCATATTACATATTGTACATTATACTTTCCTTTTCCAATGTTGTGACTAGAAGATGCATACATTCAGGCAGGCATTTTGGAGATGTTTCTGCGTAAACTTCTGGCACAGAACAAAGTCAGTATCAAAACTTGAGCTATGAATGTTTGACGCTACTTCTCCTCCTGTTCACTTCTAATTCTGCACTTGTGTTCACATTGTAAACTAAAACAGGTTAGTATCTGTACAACAAGTTTCACTACATATGAGTTCAGAGTAAAAATCCTGCTATTCATATGCTCTTTCTCACATGTTGCTTTTCAGAATTGCAGTGAATCTATGACCTGATCTACTGTATATATATATATATTTATTTATTTAATAAGGAGAGTAGCATTTCAGGACAAGCGTCTAAGAGAAACTTATGTCAAGAAGGGTTTTCAGCCATGATGTGCTATTTAAATCAAAAAGTTCTTTCAGTCCTCTGAAAAGCATGCAACATACCAAAGCCACAAAATTCCTATGATTCTCTTTTAGATTCTGTGCCTGCAGTCCCTTATCTCCGTGATGAGCCTATTGCAATTTTACCATTATCTGGGGTTGGCTTTGTTGTTTGTTTTTTTAAATAAACTTGCAGTCTAAGCAACTTTGTCATTATATTTAAAATTAAAAATTGATGCAGCCAGTTGTGGATCTTTAATCTTTCTTGTTAGAAAGATGCATCATTTAAGTGCGAGGTGCTGTAGTGTGTTTAGTCTGATTTTGATGCTTAGAGCCTCAAGTAGCCAAAGATCTGCTGTGTGTTGAAAGGTATGGGGTTGCAACAAAATTAAATTAATTAAATTAAATTAAGTTGTTAACGTGTAACTGATAAGGGGTAATAGAATGGTCGTTGAAGTTCATCTCATGTCTCACTAATGCTGTTCCTCAATCACAGACATAAGGAAGTTGCTTAACAGGACTCTTGATCAATGCATTTAATGATGGAGGATTTCTGAATGAGGGCTAAATGGCTTATCTGGTCAAATCTGAATGGGTTTTTTTAACATGGAGATGATCACTTGCATATTTCATGTTTCCAAGGAGCTCTTAAATCCTGGAGAGGAGGACAGTACTGTATCCTCTTGCTTTTAGAGATATTTAGAGAGTATCATGACTTTGTAGGGCTTCTTAAGGCTGCAGCAAGGCAGGATGACAGGTTATAAAGGCTTTCACAAGGGGCACAAATAAAAACTGTTCAAGATTTATGAAAGCATACGCAAAGGCCCGTGATTCATTAATTTCAGTAGTCCTAATGTCTTTAGTTTCTTGAAATGACAAATGCTGCCAATATATTGGTTTACCTTATTGACCTAAACTCTCAGATTAGCAGCGTCATTCAAACGTGTCTGTTATATTTATTCTCTTGACAGCCTGCACCAGCTCTGAAGAGCAATTAGGGATTGTTTTGTGTATTTCTCTCATGTTACACTTGTCTGATTACAGTATTTTTCTTCTTGTGGAAAGTGAGACTTTGTCAAAAAAGAGCATTTTCCTAGGAAACAACTGTTTGCCTATACTACTAAGGAACACATCTAACTAATGGGAAAAAAACCAGCAAGTAGGGTGGGCATTTTTCAAGTGTAAGAAGTGGAGATCGACTTTTTGACCCAATTTGGTAGGACTGCACTTTTTGTGTGTTCTTTGTATTGCCCCTCTTGCATGTGGGAAGAGAGGAAATACCACGTGTAGGAATGTGTATTTTCATCTGGACAGTTCTAGGTTTTCATTGTTGCCCTAATCCAGTTCACCTGGCTGGGGGCTCATGTGATACCCCTTGTGGAACTTGACCACAGACTGCTTCTAAAAACTCCCCAGTGATGCAGAAGAAGGGGCATTCCACTTGCTTTCAGCTTTCAGTCTTGGAGACTTCAGAAGACAGAGAAGACTCTCCTTACTGTATGCTTTTGTTCTTATAGTTAATCAGTTTCTCTTCAAAAAAAAAAATTAGCTTTTGTTTTTTCTTAATTTGGTGCCCCCTCACAGCTATTTTAGAGCTGTATAATCTTCTATATTCCTTCTGGTGTGATGCATCTCTGGCATTGCAATCAAATAATTTCAGTCTTTTGTCAACCAGGATTGGACTATTGGAGTAATTATTAATGGATGGTTTCTTGAACCCCTAAGTAATTATTTAGCTCTTCTCAGTGGTTCTGGATTGGTTTGGTTTTTTGTTTTTTTTTTAAATTATTCTGCTACCCCACTTCTTTACAACCATGATCGTGAGTTCTGGGTATGCTCTGGTGCTGACTGCATCATCTGTAAACAACAACTTGCAGGACTGAAAGTTTAATAATGAGTTTTTTATGAACTTGAGCATAGACCTGTCTGTGAATGGGCTTGATGCCTGATACTTCTCTGAAGGAAAAATAGCATTGCTGTCAGGGTGGGCTGGCCAGGGAGTAGGGATGAGTCCATTTTCAGAGTACGTAGGAGAAAGGTGTGTGGCCGCAATGCACATCACTTTTTGATTCAGGCACCCTAGAGAGGTGCAGTGCTATTAGTGGGGTGAAGGGATGGCAGCTGGTTAAGAACAGGGTTTGGACAAGTGCGGTTCAGGGTAAGCCATGCATTCATGATGCCTCTAAGTTTAGGGAAACCACTTCTAAGGGCACTGAGCCTCCTTAATGCGAGAGTGCCCATGGGCCTTCGTAATCTTATGTTTTATTGCTTCTTAGTAGTATATTGGTGGCTGCTTTTCCCTTCTGACCTTCTTGCTTTTCCAGCCTCTATGAGCTTCAGACAGCATTGATGCAAGTGTTTTTGAAGCCAGTGATACAGATCAGCTTGCAGCTCTGAGTAGGAAAGGATGTAGCTGTTTGCTGCTAACCCAGGATACAGGCAGGAGGCCTGTTACACCTCTCTCCTTCTCAGTGACATCAGTTCTTTGAGTTCACAGTCTTTGTTTTGATCAATTATCTCAACTGTCTCTCCAGTGCCTTCCAAAGCAGCAGACTATGATGGAGGGCTGAGCGTGTAGATGAGGTGGGATTCAGCTGTCTGAAATCCGTAAGTTATCTGTGTGGCCTTTCCTGGATATAACTCCTGCTGTAACAGCTACTAGTTAGTTGATTTTAATATTTAAAAAAAATATGCAGTAAAAGCCTGTTGGTCCTCAGTTGAGACTTAAATAAATTAATACATAGAAAAACTTCTAAGAGAAACTGAAAAGAAATTTTAACTTAAATCAGCTTGCTGTTCTATTTTTTTAAATACCAACTTAATAGAAACATTAAAAATTATGATGGCATTACATGTTTTTATAAATCTTTTTATTGTCTTTTTAACTAGATTTAAGAATCTTAAAGGGTGGTAGTATTGTGTGTTTAAATATTGATATCGGATAATTTGTAAGTAGTGTAGTAAAATTGCATATAGAAAAGTATCATTTTTGCTTGAAGCTAGAGGTGTTTAAGAGGCATGCTGTAAAAATGGCCTCAGTTTCTGAGATTTGAGAGTGGTTTTGTTTCTAAAATGAAAATATTTTAGTTACCTCTTGAAATCTTCATTTTCTTGAAAGGTTAGAGGGATAGTGGCAATTACTCCCTCATAGGGTTTTAACTCTTGAACTTTTGGGGGGATGTTCAGTCGTAATGTTGTTACTCAGATGCCTTCAAATTGTTTTTAGATTGCCACTTAATTGTTTTCGGTCAAATCAGGTAGGTTATGTGTTTTGGTCAAGAAGTTTGTCTGGTTATACATGTGCTTAGTGTTTAGTACAGTAGTGTTAGACTCTTAATTACATGTGTAATTTGCAAATAAATCTCTGGTTAATATCAGCATAATAAACTAATATTAAGCTTCTGCTTACGCTAGTATCAGCACTTGCAGATGCAGAACTATTGGTAGAGCATGAAGGAGGTTGAATTAAGCCCACCTCACCAGAAGATTACCATAACAGTTTGAAAACATGTTGATATCTGGGTTTTACTGCTACTGAGTTCAATGGGAAAAATCTTTTGGTTTACAGGAAGCCAGATTAGGAAGAAAATCTATTGTTCAAAAACTTGTTAACTTGTATGTGGGCAGAAGAACTGTAGTGCTTCTAAAATGGGTTGTTATTCTTTATTCCATAGCAAGCCTGATTTGTTGTTTCACTGTTGAATGTCTGAAATGTTCTCCTCAATTTTTCTGTATTTTTTCTTCTGAATACAGATTGAACCAAGTATGCATTGAAATTTGGACATAATCACAACAGGCTGTTTTTCAGGCCACTCTGGAGGATACTAGACCTTGGTGGGAGCAGTTCAGCTATTCTGAGAATCAGTCTCAAGGGTGCAGGGCTAAAGAGCATTTTGAAAATGTAGACCATGAAGAATTTAATTCTGTAATAGTAATATCATCTTTCTGGATAATTGCTGTAGTTAGAGATAAAATATGTCTTCGGGATTCTTGGCAGGCTTTCTAGTAAGGGGAGCAACAGAATTACTTTCAGCAGTGTGCTAATGGCAAGTCAGTCTGAAATATGTTTGAAGGGAAAAATATGCAAATAGGGCATTCTACTGAAAACATGCACGAATGTTGAAAAATTCAGAAGAAAACACTATGGCACAAGCTGATTAGAAGAAGGAAAGGGAATAAATTATTCTTTTCTCCAGACAATTTTTATTAAAGTTTAAGTAATGTTGTGTCTGCGTGTATTTCTCATTTCTATCCTATGTTGCTATCTCACCTTACTTCAAATCTGTGCCTTGCATTTTGAAAGTATTTAGTGTCTGTTGATGCTGCAAAACTGCTGCCAACACAATGATTGTGGCAGAGGCTTTCAGCAGGAATGGCTACACCCATGGTCTGAGCAGTACAAGCTAAGCCAGTGGAACATCACCTACATCCAGGATTTCAACCTCATAGAACTAGCAGCAAAGGCCATAATACTTGTACCTTTGATTGCTTTTCTAGGCATTTAAGTAGCATGTCACCGCTTTGTGGTATAGACCTGACATTTGCCAAGTGTTACTTGCCTACTTATTGCCTACTTACTTTATTGTTACCTTCAAAATGTGTGGTGTTTGCATGGCATCCCCATGACTCTCCTTACCAATCTTGATAACAGACCACACAGCTGAAGTACCTAAGTGGCAAAAGGATTGAAGTAACAACTTCAATCACAGCTGGAAATATACAAGTCTCTTTTTCTAAATGTTCTAATGTAAACTATTTTTAATAGTACAGTAAGGAAATGTTTTAATAAAACCCCGTTTGATCTTGTTATTTACCAAAAAAAAGAAATAAGCTGTATCCCTAAAATAGTTTTTTCAGGAGGCGTGTTTAATTTATTCATCCTCAGAGGATATATAAGTTGTAGAAAGTCTTAGCAACTTGATTTTTTGGAAAGTGTTGAAGACAAAATGTTGATCAGGCACAGCCATTCTATTGCACTTTAGCGAAGCCACTGCAAGATTGGCCTTCATGTGAAACTACAGCTGTTCATCAACTCCAGCTTATTTCATTTGTAGATCTTCAGATATGAGTGGAACATGTGAAACTAGTTCTGACTGNCCTGGGTTGCACAGCTTTTGCCTTTTTTTGTTTGGTTGGTTTTGTTTGTTTTGAGTTTTTTGCGGAGGGGAGAGGGGGGTTGGTTTAGGTTTAGTTTGAGTTTGGGATTTTTGGTGGGGGGCAGGTGGGGTATTTTTTCCTTTTTATGAGAGGAGGTGGTGGGTTCTTTGGTCTCTGTTTAAGACGAGATGATAATCATGGTATCTATCACACCAGAATATGCAGTTTCCTTGGAAGAAATGAGATTTTGGTGTAGATGCAGGCAGCTGGATGATGCAGCTAAAGTGATTAACTGACGTTGTTGCTGCCCTTGTCTGCTGTTTGTATTTGCATGTTGAAAACATTTGCTACTTAGTTTTGTTTGGGGATTTTTTTTTGTGTTTAAGTGCTACTTTCAAGTAAAATTTTAATAGTCAGATCCTGCATTTGTGCCTTGTTTTCTCTCTCTTAAATGTCTCTTATAAATCTGTTTGCAGCTGGGTCTCGGGCATCTTACAGCAGCCAGCACAGCCACCTTGGCTCCGAGTTAAGGGCACTGCAGTCTCCAGAACACCATATAGATCCTATTTACGAAGACAGAGTTTATCAGAAGCCCCCTATGAGGAGTCTCAGCCAGAGTCAGGGGGACCCTCTGCAACCAGCACACACAGGCACATATCGCACTAGTACAGGTAGGTGGATGTCACCTGCATGATTGTCTTTTTGAGATATGTGACTTACTCTCTGGTACTAACTCTTCTTCTCTTCTGATGTGCTTAACCAAATGTATTCTGTGCATGCCAGTCAAATAAAATACCTTCTGCAGATGGCAGCTATGAATAGAACCCCAAATACCTGCACAAAAGGGAGAAATGCTTAATGTTGTGCTGTATGTACAGTAGGTTAAGCTAATTTGAGGAGGGAGCTTACTCATAAGGAGAGAGAAAATACTTCTGTTAATCTAGTGTATTGTCTTGGAGAAAGATCTGTTGTCTCTGAAGAAATTGCTAGGATTTTTTTTTTTTGCTTACAAAGGTATTTTTTGTGTTGCAAATGGACTGCAAAGTTCCTGCCACATGAAGCTAAGTGATTGTTCACTTGCTTTCAAAGTAAATCATAAGTAAATGTTCTTCCTCTCTCCCACGGAGGTATGCTTTGGTATAGGTATACAGACATAAAACTGAACTATAACATAGGGAAAAGCTGTTAGCATCACTGGTTTATCCATAAATAATAATGGTTGTCCCTGAAACGCATTGGTGTGCAAGTCCTACTTGCAGTATGTCCTCTCAACCAAATGAAATACAGCTGTGGAATATGTTGGAACCCACAAATAGATCAAAAATCAACAGGGATATTTATGGAATTTAATGCACAAAATAATTAGAGTATATAAATGCTACAGCCGAAATAGCCTAAAGCAGATGGAGAAGAAACTTGCCTTAGGAATTGTAAGTATTTCTGGTGTTTCATCTTTGCTGTGTTGATCAAAGAGGGAAGATTATGTCCATTTTCAGATCACTCCTATTTTCATCAAGGAAACGTTAAGTGCATTTTTCAGACCAAGATACTTTGCTTTCTTTTAAAACTTCTTTTTTTTAAAAAATCCATTTCTCCATGGGAAAAGCTGGTAGTTTTTGTGTGTCCTACTGCCTTATGCAAGTTTTGGGCGTTCAGAATACAAGAGGAAATCTTTAAAAGGAAATTTAGCCAGAGAATTATCAGCTTTATGCTTTTTGAAGAGCACCATTGCACCATTTCCCTCCTGTTAAAGAAACTACCATAGTCTTATGTTTTGTGTAGAGTCACACATGTATATGAGGAAAAATTACTATTCTTTGCATGAAGGGGACGAAACCTCTGCCTACATTAGTGAGCAGTGAAAGCATGGTAGTGATTGAAAGTGCTGTTTCTGTTGAACTTTGAGCCTCCTGTTACACATGTGGCCACTTCATATTGCCTAAATGATGCTCTCTTTCCTAGATATGCCTGGAAGAGGGTTTCTTGTTTTGCTTGCAAAATATCCCTTGGTTGTCTGTGCTGAAGTAGCAGGCTGTCTTGTGACTGTACTGTTCACAACACCTCCCTAAGGAAGGAAACCTAGTCAACATAGATAACAATTACAGTGAATTAAACTGGGACAAGGGATGTTAGTTGGTTACACATGAAGATGGGCTTTCAGAAGGAAAGAGGAAAAACTATAAAAAACCCACAGTCATGTGGGTAGCAGAAACATGCCCCGTAAAGCTGAGTTTTGTTTTGCTGTTTGGGATACGGATTTGAGCGTTGCTGCAGGCTCACTCTGTAGAAAGACCCCATCAGTCCATCTTTGTGTTGGGTTGATCCTCCCTTGCCTTCCCCCTTGCACCCCTATCATCAGGGTCAGGGAGGATGAAAGCAGATGGATGTGTGCCAGGCCAATCTCTCTGTTGCTCTGTTGGTAGCTGTCAGCTGCAGATGCTGTCAGCCTTTCACACAGCCAGGCTGAAGAGCTGTCAGCGCTCAGAGGGAATTTTGAGCTGGATTGGATCAGCTCTGGGACTCCTGCCTCTAGCACAAATGCCAATAGGAACGTATCCTTTCTGATGGAGACTGTACAATTTTTTTCCAATTAACAGAAGGGAGGGAAAGGAGTTCAAGTGAAGTTTGCACATATTTTTTTTTCCTTTATTGGGTTTTCTTCAGTGGTATTTTTTTGCTTGGTTGTTTTTGGTTTTTTTAGTTTTAGGACTAGATTGCTATTTGGTGTAAGATATGAGAGATGTAGATTACCGTGTACTCCATGAAGATACAGGCCTAGGCTTCATAGCCTGTGTATTCTGTGTGCATGAGTTATGGCAGAGTGGGGAGCTTTAAGACTTCACTGCATTCCTTTGTAGACCGTAGTTCACAGCATTTGTCTATCACAAAAATAGCTTTAATCATGAAGATGATGCATGCTTTTCCACATCTGACAGAAAGAAAAGGGAAGGCAAACTTAGTCTAAAGATGGTATCCAAAGCCTGGATTTTTTTTTTCTGCAGCTAGCACTGCTCATTGGAGATAAAAATTAAGTTAGTTATAGTTGCAAACCATATAATATTTTTAGATTTTTTGGAGGCATTTTTATTGTTGGTTGGGTTTTTTTTTTTTTCAGTTTTGTTGTACTTTGTGGGTTTTGGGGAGGTTTTTTATGGGTTTTTTGGGGTTTTTTGTGTTGTTGTTTTTTGTTGTTGTTTGGTTGGTTTGGGGTTTTTTTTGTTTTGGGGAGCTTTTTGGTTTTGGTTTGGTTTTGGGTTTTTTTGGTTGTTGGGGTTTTTTGGGGGTTTTTTGTTTTGTTTTGTTTGTTTGTTTGTTTGTTTTTAAAGAATATTATTCCTGAATTTGAAAATTTCACTTATTTTGGAAAAGTAACCAAGAATGGTTACTTAATGTAGACATGACCTCTTTTTCTTTTGTGAGCCCTTAAATACATACTACATTCAAGAATGTTTACACAACTACAGATAAAGCCCTCTCAGGAGTTTTTCATCTTCTAGGTGAATGAATCTTCAGTAAGCAAAATTCAATAAGCTAAAATTTCTCTGTGGGGTAAACGAAATTAAGTTTGTTCTATATACTCTCTAGTTTTTGGGTGATGTTTTGGTTGACAACTTTTGTATTTGTATTTCACCTGAGGATGAAATGCATGATGATAGTTCTGCAGTACATACTGCAAAACGTACGAAACGTGTCCGAATGTCTCCCTTAATAGCTTTAGACAGGGGCAGGGTGAATTCTTCATAGAGTCACACAATGGTTTGTGTAGGAAGGGATGTTAAAGATTATCGCATTCCATCTTCCCTGTCACTGGCAGGAAACCTTTCGTAGACCAGGTTACTCAGAGCCCCATCCAGCCTGGTCTTGAGCACTTCCAGGGATGGGGAGTCCACAGCTTCTCTGGGCAACCTGTTCCAGTGCCTCACCACCCTCACAGTAAAGAATTTCTTGCTAATATCTTACCTAAACCTATCCTCCTTTACTTTAAGTCCATTCCCCCTTGTCCTATCACTTAATGCTCTTGTGAAAAGTCTCTCTCCAGCTCTTGTAGGCCCTCTTTAGGTACTGAAGGGGGCTCTAAGTTCTCCCTGGAGCCTTCTCTTCTCCAGGCTGAACAGCCCCAACTCTCAGCCTGTCCTCGCAGGAGAGGTGCTCTTGCCTTCTGAACATCTTGGTGGCCTCCTCTGGACTCGCTCCAACAGGTCCATGTCCTTCCTGTGCTGGGGACATCACAGCTGGGTGCAGGTGGGGTCTCAGCAGAGCAGAGGGGCAGAATCCCCTCCCTCGCCCTGCTGGCCACACTGCTTTGGATGCAGCCCAGGACACAGCTGGATTTCTGGACTGCAAGCACAAATTTCTGGGTCATGTTGAGCTTTTCATCCACAAACACTCCCAAGTCCATCTCCCCAGGTCTAGTCTTGATCCATTCTCCAGCCAGCCTGTACCTGTGATGTAAATTATAACTGAGTGTGTTACTGTCATGCTGTCTAAGCTAAAAATAATGTTTCAAATTTGACAGAAAAACAATAGCTGTAAAACCTCTTTTGCTTGTTAAGCTTTTACTTAACAATCCCTTTTGGTGTTCAAAGGGTAATGCCTTCGCTCATATAAGAATTGCCAGCCCAAATTTTTTGCACTAGAAGTAGCAATAAGTGTGAAATTCTACTTTCAAAATGGGAATCCTCGAAGGATATGCTTGGAGGGAGTACTCAGACACAATACAAAAAGCAAATTAGTTTATTTCCTGAAAAGCAACTTATAGCTTGTATTTGTAACCCAGCTAAATAACACTAATAATTTTTGTTCAAGCAGGTTCGTTACTTAGTTTCCTCATAAACCTAAAGGTCTTGAATTATTCATATAGTAGAGATAAGCTTATTTGATGGGATGTTTACATGGACTGATGGAATTTGAAGAGGGCTGTTAATTAAGAGGGAGGAAGGGTTGCCTTTCAGCCAGAGTGGCACATGGAATCAATGATTGTTTGCTTATTTGCAGAATTAGAATTTTGGACTAGAGGTTTAGTCTATAGTTATTGACATTTAATCCACGTCAAACATGAAACCAGGCAAAACAGGCAAAATCACACTATTTTGCAAGCCTGGGATTTCTGTAGCTGCCTCGAAGACAAAGCATCCTCACTGCTCTGGTTCTGGGCTGTTGGTGCTGACCTGCAGCTCAGGAGCACTGCTTTGGCAGCTGTGGGGTCTGTGTGAACAGTTGTAATCACTCTCCGGAGGCTGACATCGCTGTCTGGAAGTTCATGCTTCTGTTGTGGTCCCTCAGAGAAACAGAGGAGCCTTCTCTGTAAAAAGGATGTAATTTCCAGATAAAGTTTCTAAAAGCCTTGAAAGAGTGCTGTCCCCAGTGGTCTGGGAGGGAGGAGAAATGGGAGAGCTGTGCTTGTTCTGAACTCTCTGCAAACAGAGACTTTATCAGATAAATTAAGTGCTGCTGCAGAAGAGCACTGGTGCTGCTGCTGAACTGTGAACGTATAGATCTTAAAACCTGCAGAGTACTCATGCTTTAAGAGCACTCGTTGGTTTCAGGGGCTGCAGGCAAAAATTTTTGACCCTAACCTTACACAAGTGACAAGGATGAACCAGCAATTGCACTGGAGGAGTGAACCTGCCCTCCTCAGCTCTGTGAAGGATACATGCATCTCACGGGCATCAGGGGAACCCTGGCTGCCGTGATGAAAGCTTGGGGATGGTCTCGGGATGCACAACCCGAGAATGGTCTCTGTCTCAGTCCCCCGAAGGTCACCACGAGGAAGGCGTTGTGACACAGTTCAGTCATACTTGAACCGAATTCAAAGTCCAGCAGCTTTATGTGGTTACATGACCACTTGGTGCTCATTGGAGTGCTGGGTGCACAGAGCTGAGCTGCCTCCTTGATGAAGACAGGGCATGCAAGGTGCTGAAAGACTCTTCTGAGAGCATTAGGAGAATGAGGAGTCAAGTCTGTGATTGATACTGCTGAAATTCAAGAGAACCCTGAAAGGAAGGATTTATTGAAAGGAGGTTGGACAGTAGAAGGGTAGGCAGTAAAAGTTTGTATTTTCTCTGAAGAGTCTCTTAGGGTGGGATTTGAAGGGCTTGTCAGGCATGCTCTTGCGATGAGTTACCTATCAGGGAACGTGTTTGTGGTAGGTGCACTCCTGCAGCGCTTCTTGTGCTACCTGCAAAGCTGCCCGATGTTTCTGTGTGTGCAGGCAGTTGCCAGACTGCCCTCAGGCTTCTCTGATGGCCTCCATTCCATCAGGCCGGGTCCATCTCCCTGAGATTCCTCCCACTGATGCTTGGGTGGTTCCACCAGTGCACCAGCACCTCTGAAGCTGTCTGTTGCCAAAAGCTGTGCTGCCGCAGGCTGCATCACTTCTTGGGCACCATGGTGGAGACTACCGATCCAAGAGAAGAGGCCTGTGGAATTTGTGACGGCGAGTGCAAAGCAGAAGCATGCCTATTTTCAAGCTAGGTTTCTGTGTGGAGGAAGAATGCTGACAGGAGAGCTGTGAACAGCCAAGGCAGCTGCTTTTCAAAGGAAAGAGTTATCTGTTGCTCCTGGCCATTTGCCGGTGGTAGGGAAAAACACAATATTTCATTGTCCCGTGATGTGGCTCAGGAAAAACTGCCCAAGGTGAGAATTGCCATTGTGTATCTAGACAGATGCTCTTGTCCTCTTCTGTGCCTTCCATCCCACTCCTGCCTCGTGCTTCATTTGCTGAAGGAAGAGTCTGCACCGAGGGATGCCTTATCTCAAGTGCTGCTCCTAGTAATGTTGCCTTTCTCCTGTAGAAGTGTGTCTTGCTTTAGTAGGGTGGAAGCAGTGTTTGCTTCTGGAGTCCAGTCTTTCTTCATGGACTAGATACTGCTGGAGGGATGGGAAGAGGACCCAGGTGGCAGCAGCAGTGTTTTCTGTTTCGTGCCTGCTGCACTTGGCCTGGGCTTTTGCTGTCCTGGAGTTTAAGCAGTGTCCAAGGAGAAGGTATACAAGAAAACCTGGTCCTTCTTTTGTCACTGGGCTGATGGCTTTTTCACAATGTGACTGAGCTGCCTCCTTGTTCTGTCTGATGAGGTGTCTGTGGTGAGGAGCATGTCTCTATTAATGACCTAAAGCAGAAGTAGATAGGGAGAAGCCAAATCCCCATTTTCCTTCTGCCCCAGGCAGGAACAGCCCATACAAAACTGATTGTACTCTTACTTTGTTTGGACTTGGTTTTCTGCAGGGAGGGGAGGTTGCTAGTTTTGGTTGTTCGGGGTGTTCAAATGGCTCTGATCTCCTTCTCTTCTCATTTGCTTTGCTCAAGTGAAGCAGAGCAGTCCAGGGTCTCAGAGCCAGGTTCACCTGTCATTTGCCCCAGCTCCCTGGGGGCTCCCTCCCTGTAAGAAAGGCCTGACCTCTTCAAACTTCCGTCTCACTGACTGGTAGGCAGAAGTGTGGAGTGGCTTCTGGAAAGCTGCACTGGCCACCACCTCTCTGCCTCTGCCCTGCCTTCCCTCTGCAGCTGGCATGGTGGGGCAGAGCCTTTGCCTTGTCCTGGGAGGGAATGCTGCTCTGCTGCCTGATGGCCAGGGGTCTGTGGGAGCAGTAATTGCCGAGCAGGTCCAAGGAATTTTTTTAACAGTTTTTTACAGCAAGGATGGAGAAGGATGTTGCATGGGCTTCTTAATGCTGGTTTGAAATACCCAGGGACTTGATTTGCTGCATGTTTTTTTATGCTGGTCCAGCTTAGCCTTTATTTGATACTCAGCATTTTGTCATGTCTCTTACCTCCTTTGTTGTCCTGTACAAAAGGAGAATGAGGCTACAAAGGATGCATGAATCGAACCAAAGTGCATCATCTTGACAAGACTGTAAACATTTGTCTTGGTATGTAATAAAGTAGTGGATATATTTGATATTTTTAGAAGTAATTATTTCAATGTGAAGATTTTTTTCATATTATGAAGCAATTTTCCAATACTCAAAAATTTGATGTATGAAAAATTTAGGTGTCTGAATCATTTAGAGTGATTTAGTCTTCTTTCAAGTGTAATTCAGCGACTTTATTGTAGTTGTGTGGTATCACAAACTGGTAGTGGTTTTCTGTCTCCTTTTACAGATAAACTGTTCTTGAACCATTTTTAAGGTTTTAAACCTTAATCTTCTGACCTTTTAAATTTGTTGGGGTTTTTTAATGGTTATGAAATAGTTTAAAACAGAATGATAGAATCATAGAATAGATTGGATTGGAAGGGACCTCCAAAGATGCTGTAGTCCAACCCCTCTGCAATAGGCAGGGGCATCTTCAACCAGACCATGTTGCTCAGAGCCCTGTCCAACCTGACCTTGAATGTCTCCAGGGATGGGGCATCTACCACCTCTCTGGGCACCCTGTTACGTTTGCTCCTCACCACTTTCACTGTAAAAAAAAAAGTCTTCCTTCTATCTAGCCTCTCTCAGTTTAAAACCATTGCCTCTTGTCCTATTGCAGCAACCCTGCTAAGAAGTCCTTCTCCAACTTTCTTTCAGGCCCCCTTCAGGTACCCCTTCAAGTCTCCCTGAAGCTTTCTCTTTTCCAAGCTGAACAACCACAACTCTCTCAGCCTTCCATCATAGGAGAGGTGCTCCAGCCCTCTGATCATCTCTGTGGCCCTCCTCTGGACCAGCTCTAACATGTCTATGTCTTTCTGGTGCTGAGCTGGATGCAGCACTGCAGGTGGGGTCTCACCAGAGCAGAGCAGAGGGGCAGAATCCCCTCCCTCCCCTGCTGCCCACGCTGCTTTGGATGCAGCCCAGGACACGTTTGGCTTTCTGGGCTGGGAGTGCCCATGGCTGGGTCATGTCCAGCCTCTCACCCACCAGTGCCCCCAAGTCCTTCTCCCCAGGGCTGCTCTCAATTCCTTCATCTGCCAACCTGTATTTGTACCAGGGGTTTTCTGCACCTTGCATTTGATACTCAAATTCAGATGATATCTGAAACAAATACGCGTGGTGTTTTTTTAAACTTTACTTGTAGACAAATCTTTTTGATGGTCCCTTGGTAACTTGTTTGTTATTAGCTGTTTCGAATCGCTGAAGCTGTCTTATGATTTAAACATGCTGAAGAAAATTTAGAAAATTAACACAGCATGAAATACGAGACCATGTAAAATGACATGGAGGGACTACAATTTTAATGTCATGACAAATCACATACAGAGGGCTTAGCTCACAGTTTTCCACACCTGAAAGGTGTGCAAACGTTAACTTCAGCTTTGGGAATCAGAAGCTTGAGTCTGATCCTTGCGTATCACCAATGGCAGTTTCCAAAGGGCACTTTATATCCTGGTTAACAGACAGTTATCCTTTCTCAGGTTGTGTTACGTGTAGCTTTTCAGCATGGAACTGGAATTTAGTTAACCAGATGTATCGCTTGTAATTCCATAGACTTCAGATTAATGAGTAAAAGGAATCTCAAGGGGTTTAGAGGAAAAAAAACCTCCTGTATACATGCAGTTAGATGTTGTCAGGTTCTTACAAGGATCACATTGGCATAGTAATTAATTTCAGAATGGCATCTAGATGTTAATGAAAAGTTACCTGTTACATGTTCTTTCCTGTATTACAAATATTTGATTTGAAAGAAAAAGGGAATATTGTTTTCAAATATATTTTTCTTTATTTCTCTCTAAAATTATCAGTTCAGGGGAAAAGGAGGAGCAATAGAAAAATCAGCTTTCACTTGCCCCATTTCGATTAAACCCTTTGTCCTTTATGCTGCTTCTCAGATCTGTATTTAATTTTTCATTCTTCCTGATCTAAAAGAGTTAGGTTATAAGTACCAAATATTTCTTCTTTCTGCTTAGGTGGTGGCTTTTCTTCTGCTTGGGGGACAGGTTGTTTTGTTTTGTCACAAGCTGATGTGCTGTGCATGGATGTGCTGTGATGGCACAGCTGCAGATTAATTGAGGATCATGCTGGTAAATCACACAGCATGGAGTTCTGGCTATAGGACATAATGTTTTCAGAGAAATTAAAAAGAAAAATTATTCCTACGACTGCATCTCTTTTAGTCTGGTAATGTTGTGATAATAGGCCTGTATTCCTAACTGACATCCACTTGATAACATTGTTTTGGGAGAGAGAATTATAGGAAGCAAGCAGGGAACATATCTTCAGTACAAAGTAAATTGAGCAGAAAATACCTTAGTAATCTGCATAAAGAATAACAAATCACCTCAAAGCAACACAAAGTCATAAACGCATTTCATTTGACAGATCCCGGTTCTCTCACATAGTCTTACCTGTGTTGTAGTCTTGCGTATGTTTTTTTAGGTGATTTTTTTTCTCTGGAAAAGTGTAATTTTCTCTGAAAAAGAATTTTCTATTTTATTTCCTTCCTATTAAAAATTTGGCAGGGGAATAACAAAATACACTGTTTTCAACTTCATCAGTATCCCATGGACAGGAATGGAGAGGGAGGTGGCCGGAGGTGAAAACTCTGCAGAATCACCTTTGTAATCTGAAAGCAATATCCCCCTTATAGTGCAGAAGCATTTCTCCAAATAAGATAATTGTAGTTTCAAATTACTGAGCCCATGATTGAGTTCCATAGAGGAATTGTACCCATATGAAGACAGACAAGATTTTTCCACTCAGAATAGAAATCTTTTAGAGTGAATGGTTACTATCCCTGACCTCTTTCCTCTGTCCCATGAGCAGGATACCTCCAGAGGCTGGTATTTTGTTCTACGTATTTTCTAATTCTTCTATTCTCCTTTTTTAATAGAAGAATTACTTGTAACATGTCTGAGCATTTCTCAGGTGCCCCTTTTGCCACCTATTGAGGGAGAGCTGTGATTATAAAATCTTGCTCAGGGGAGTACATACCCTGTAAATCTCATCTGCCACTACTGAGAAAATACAGTGTTTGTGCCAGAAACTGTAGGTGTATTTGTCATCTGTTTACTGTACAGGTGTAGTCTCTGTTTAAAGACTCATCACGTTAGATTTTAGTGATGCAGGACATCCATTCTCATTTATGTACTTCAGTGTTGCATAGAAATGCAAGGTTGTCATTCATGAAATTAAAATTCAGTTCAAACACCTTTCATAAATCTCATTCTTGTAAATCTTTGCTCAACAAAACCACTGCTGTGCCTGAGGTAACTACCTAGTAATGTCTTTAAGGTGACTAAATCTTTTGTTAGGGGATCATTCCTTCTCCACTATTATGTTTAAAGCACTCTTAAAAATTATCAGCCCCTTATTTATGTTTTTAACTCAAGCTGTACTCTTTTTTTTTTTTTTAATATAAGACTGGCTACTTTTAGAACTATTCCTTTGTCATCCTTTCAGCAGTTTACATGTCGTTTTTATGAGTAATTTTTACTTAAATGTGTCAAACAACTTTCAAACTATCATTTGCAGAAGTTAGGTTAATGTTTTAGGTGAATATGTCACATAGTCTGGCACTGGAACACAACTGTGATTACCTTAATAACAAAACAACTGTCTATTCCAGAGTGGAAACTACTAATTAAAATAGCTGAACTTTACTCAGGTGTTTTAAGAAATACCATTTAGTAGCCACTTTACTCCCTAGGATTATAGTGCCCTAAATAAGAAAAAGTCAAAATCTGAAGGAGGAAATACCCATGTGCTTGATGGCTGTAGCATGATGCAGTGCAGTCTGTTAATCTGTTATTGTCTCATACTATTTATATATCTTTTTATATATTAACTGTGACTTCTGTCCGTGTGTTCAGTTTTATGCTGGCCAGATGGACAGAAAACTTCAGAAATTTCAAGAAAAGGTTATTTTAGGAGTGAAAGCAGAAATTTAGTTGCAGTAGGCTCAGCTATGTGCAACAGCGTGGTCTGTGTGGATTTGCTGTGATTGGGTCATTTTGTTCCACACATGGAATGTGAAATCATGTAGTACTGCAAAGAGGAGGAAGGTGATGTATATGTCTCATGAAATGCCATTGCTCAGGGTTGAATTTTATCTCTTGTCAGGAATTTCCCGTTATGAATTTTAGTATGTCACATTTTGAAAGGGCAGTTGTTGATTTCTCTGTTTAAATGCTCATGTAACAAGTTAATTAAACCACGTTTTCCCTTAAGCTGAGGGATGCAGCTCAGAGGGAGAAGACACAATCTGAGAAAAGATCTTGGCAATAACATCTTTAGCAGCCAAAGTTGGCATCTGATTATCACATTATGTGTACGCGCCATTTTTTACGTGCAGGGCAGCGTCCCTGAAACATGGTACAAGCTGAGCCTGAGAATGAAAGTTGCATATATTAGTGAGATTAAAATCTGGCAGATTTAAAATGCAGTCAGTTCTTGGAGGTGGAAAGGAGTATTATATTTCTTAATGCTGATAACCTGAAAAATGAGGCTTCTCCTCTGTTTGATTGTAAACAAGGAAGGAAGTCGTTCCAGCCTTGAGTTGGAAATCTGAAATAAATGAAAATATATACTTGTGTTCCTAAAATCTTCATAAAACCCTAGTGTCCTCTTGGACTGTGGATTTTAAAATGGTACTTTAGCTATATGTGCTTTTGAGATACAGCCATTGACATAGAGGCTGTGTTGCTGTGTTGGACACCCTGTAACTCTGGAAGCTCATGATGGAGAATGACTGGAGGGAAGGATGTAGAATTGGAGAAGGTTATGGGTGTGGGGATGTGAGATTGGGCACAGTAGTGAAGCCTGTGACAAACCTGGCTGTAGTGAAGCCTGTGACAAACCTGGCTGTAGTGAAGCCTGTGACAAACCTGGCTGTAGTGAAGCCTGTGACAAACCTGGCTGTGGAAGAGGCTGCATTCAAGTTTTGGCTTCAGGTTTCACTGAAGTCTCATTGAGCACTGTTTCAAAATGAACTTGGACAGGAACTCACTCATCTCAACCACTGTATCTACTGAACTGAAATACAAGTTTCTAAGATACAAGTTCTGTCACCATTGCTGCTCACTGAATTACTCATCTACCTGTTTCTGCATTAAAATTTGCTTAGAGGTACAAAAATCTTTATAGATTACTTTATTGATAAGGTCATTTGCTTCCATTGCCACGCCTGTTGGAACCAGGTGATTTCAGATTGACACCAGCTAATTGCCTGATGAACCCATAAGTGAAATAACTAGTGGCAAAGAAATGCCAAGTCTAAAGTGGTGATTAAGAAAATAATGCCATATGCTGAGGATTAGGCAGTGGCAGTTACACAACTTCCCCCAATAGAAAAAAAAAAAAGAACCTAAGACACAATGTGAGAATGTGCAAACTGAAGTGGAACAGTATAGACAAAAGCCTTCAAAGTGACCAGGTAACAGCTGTAATGTAAATAGAAGAATAGCTCAGAAACCAAGGAAGCAGTATTTTCTTTGACTGACTCTTTCTGCATTATAGAAAAACGTCAGTTTCTAAGCAAAGGAATGTTCAGCCTTATTGGTACAATTAGTGTTAGATCTAAAGAACACTCTTAAAAAATGAGACTGGAAGGATTCCTCAGTGCAGCAGCAAGTTCAGTTCTTCAGTCTTCAAAGATTGTCAGTTTTTGTATTGTAAGACTTAGTGAACACAGTATACAGAGCACAAGTGATGTTTCCTTGGTTTCTCTGAAACGAGGAATTCTTCTGCAAATCAATGGCATGTAGATATTACAATAGTCAGAAGATTATTTTAAGGGTTTTGAAGAATCAAGAAGCAAATGGTTGGAGTGCACACTCACTTTGAATATGTTTATGACCTTCATCAGGGTTAGTACTTTGCAGCTGCCAGCAATGGCAATGAGCCTATTAAATAATTCAGAGAGGCCCTAAGTATTTCCCATAGCAGTAGAAGTGTAGCAGCTGAACAGCTACCTGTGGTTTTGAAGATAGGTTGTAAAAGTGAGAGAAATATAAATCTCCTGTGATGGCGTCTAGTAGACACAGAGATGTTGCCTTGTTAAAAAGGCTTCCTCCTCACCATGTCATGAAAACATCTGATGATAAAAATATTACTGAATACCTACCTGCACCAGCTTGTAGACATACTAATTACAAGTAGGTGTGACAGCCCGGTATAACCAGCACTTGAGGAAATCATGACTAACATGTTCGTGGGTGGAAAAGAGGCCTTTTTTGCTACGCACCGTCCTGTTCTGTATCAATTTCTTTAGTTTGCTTGCATTTCCCCTGTATGTTGTGCTATGTTCCCTTAAAAGACGCACCTTGTGCAGCAGGGAGACCTATTTGCCATGACCAGCTGTTTAAGGCACTGAGCTGACTGGAGGGAAGGAGGTTGTATTTCCCCAGATTTACACGGAACAGGAGCATCTGTAGAAAGCTGGAACCAGCAGAAAGAGTTAGGCAGAACAGTCTTGGAAGCCCTAAAGGGATGATTTTAGGCCGTTAGGGTTAAGTTTGAAAGCAAAAGCTGGCTGGCTGGTGAAGAGCCCATCTCATAAGGATGCAAAAGAAGATTTGCTGACAAGTCCTTCTTATTTGTCTTTGGCTGAGAATTGAGAGACTGGAATTTTGATTCGATAATTGATTGATTAGTTTTGATAAACTAAATAGGATGAAATAAAGAGTGCAGAGAAGTGAAGGAGGAGCAAATGGAAGACAAGAGAAACAGAAAGTTGTAGAAGTTTTGGCAGTGTTCTTCCTGTTTTGAGTGTGAGAAGTCATGTAGCAAAGTTGTCAGCCTCCGTAGAACTTCTGGGGTGCTGGTATTTGCATAAGATCCTAAGTATTTTAAACCAAAATTGGAGCCTTGTATCTTGAAATCCTGTAGTGTTTGCTTTTTTTTGTTTTGTTCTCACTTTGCATGTCTGAAGTACAAAATTCCTTGTGCATGTGTGCTTTGAGCAGAAGATATGATAATGCCTTTATCAAATCTTAACAGCCTTAGAGGTAGTTGCTAATATCAGTTACAGGGAGGGTTTTTTCCCCTCTTTCAGTAAATATTTTCAGTTTCCCTCAGCCATGTATTTCTCTAAAATTTTGTACTTCCCATTTGGACAAGGGCTTCTAAAAGTAACTGCTAAGCAAATAATTATTATTATTATTATTGCTAATTACTTATTATTATTGTTATATGAAATACAACATATCTTGAACAGTATTAAAATTGGCTGTTTGTGCTTGTTCCTTTGGATTGCCAATTCACTACTACCTTGATTAACATCTATTTTGTTAAACTTCTATTGCAAAAAGGCTGGTACACGCCTTGAAACACTCATTTCAGCATTTTGAGAGAAAGTGTGTGTATATCCTAAGCTTGATGAGTTTTTTCCTAATTGACGGAGACTGCGCTGTGTTGTTTTTGTGGTATATTAGGTGGGAAAAGTATCTCCTTTAAAAATCTTCCTGTAGATTTGGTACCAACAGAATGCACTGCATTTATATCATTTATGAACTCATGGAGGGATGGTGCACATGCTTTGCACTGTAAAGACATCTTACTGGGATCCAATTTTCAACTATAACGTGAGAGTATAAATCAACTGCAAGTGCGAATCGGTGAAGGAAAAAAATGAAGGGAGAAAAGAAAGAAAATAATTTTGAAATCTCTGTGAAAGAAACTGGGAGAAATTTGGCACAGGAACTGAATGTCTAGTATCAAATAACAAGAGGAGTATTTTACAAGGTAATATCCACAAATCAAACAGCAGCATCAGCAAAGTAATTTTCAGCAAGCAGGTGTAGCAAGATAATTCTCATTAATGAATTTATTATTTCTGAGGATCTGATCCTTCTTATGTTAACTGGGCAAAATATCCTCTGGCCTCTAGTAAGTCTGAACTTTTTAGCAGTTCATATGCAAACTCGATCTCCCTACGATACTCAGGTATGGTGCAATAGTATCCCTGCCTAGATCAATTTGTTCTTGCTTTGTACATTCTGTTAGTTGTTTCTAACATCTGCCACAGATGAGAAAAGAACATTCAAAAGCTGAAAGTGAATTTCTGAGCATCACATTATGAGCCTATGAGTGTATTTAGTGATACACCTAAATTATCAGCATTAATATAAAAGTTGTGATATCTCTGTTAATACTATGCAAAAGCCAAAGAAAATTATAAAGACTGGCTTTTCTATATGCAGTTTCTGCAATCAGGAGAACCATAATCAGGGCATATATCATGTCTTTGGAGGGTTTTCATTATATGTAACAGGGACTTTTCTTTCTCTTTGACAAACGTTTGTAAGAACATACTAAATGTCTGTGTGGTACGCCAGATGCTCTATTTGCTGGGTATGTGATTTTGGTTGGAGTAGTGAGGGGTTGAGATAATACAGTATCTTTAAGGTATTAATGACATGACAGATTAAAGCAAGATCTTAAATCTTTAGGCGACAAACTGAGATCACTGAGACTGTAGTTCTCGATTTGCACAGTGTGAAATGCTCACTTGAAAAATTCTCACTTCGAAAATTCTCGGTGAAACCCTTTTCTCAACCCAAAATTGAAATTCTCCTTTTCAAGGAAATTTCTTACATTGAAATTTAAGATATTGGTAACATGTAGAGATTTATCAGCCTACAACTGAGCATGTCATTTTTTGTACTGGGTCTTTGCTGGCTGCAGCAGAGAGTGAGTGCTGTGAGCCTCCCTCCAGCATGAGCCGGCCTCAGCTGCAGGTCATGGACTGCAAGGCCCTCTTGTATGCCTGGAGTGGGGCACTTGGGAGGGGAGGTTGGGTGCCAGTCACCCTCTCCTTGTGTCTCTGCAAGGCCACTGTGCTGAACAGTCCTGGGAAGGAGCCGTGGGGAGGCTAACCAGTGCAAAAGGAGCAAGCAGAGTTTCAGAAACTTACCTGACATTCAGAATCTGCTGAATTTCCATGTAAGTTCTTAAAAAGTGAGGGGAGCAGTCACTATTGAAAGCAGTGTTTTCATGGGTGGTCACTTAGGTAAGACACAATACAGGATAAATAAGGTTTTGAGGCTTTCTGCTTCTTTGATTTTAATCTTGATCTCTTTGTCAGTTTTGGGACTTTGGAAGAGCAGAAGAAGGTCTGGTTTTGTGGACACCTTTACCTTCAAGCTGCTCAAAACTAACCTGTTTCTTCACAGAATGGTTGTGACTTTTCGTTTTACCATTACGTGGAGGCACAATAGGGTCAGCGGTAAACCCAGGGCAACAACGTGACTTGACCTTGATTCTACTTCAGCCAGGCCAGATCTCAGGCTGGTGGGAGAGGGAGAAGTGGCCCATTTCTCCAGAAACAGTACTGTTGCAATTCCTTCTTGTCCCTCTCTTCCCTTGCTGGGGCAAACCCCCTATCCTTGTCATCTCACCTACACTGATCTGGTTCTGGTCAAAGTATAGCTGGCTTGGATTTGAGAGGAGAGTCAAATGCAAAAGTTAGAGAAAGGGGTAAGTGTGTTCAATGTAAAAACAGGTGAAAAGGGTGCATGGCCATCTGCAAATGTACCTGGTACGTGAATTCTTTCTGGTTCAGTCCAGGTATGTGCCTTCTGGATGCCCTGTGCTCAGAGAAGATTTACAATGCTGGGTGAGGAAATCGACTTCTGAATTTGTTTCGTTAGACATAATCACTCTGGCTTTGCTGTTTGAATAGCTAAGTAGAAGGGAGATCTCAATAGTTTGCCATAGCCTAAAGAGCCACACTTCAGTTGGTAGGTTTGGCTGCCAAAGGGGTTTGTTTAAGCAAGGGAAGTGTATTGGTAGAAGATGACTTTGCTTCAGTTTTACATACACTTAATTGTGTAAAAATGTCTGCCAAAGCATAACCCTTTTACAGTCAATGACAGCAGCTGTAGTCAAGTTAGATGTAGAAGTTTTTCTGAAGTGTTAGTTGTTTGGGTTTTTTGTTTTTCTTTTAATTGATCTGGGTAACTGTCCAAATAAGCTCAATTGTGAATGTTTAAGCCATAGATTTGTCTCATTCTCCTATTCTGAATATGACACTTCTGTGTTCATTGTGATAAAATTCAAAAGGAAGTAACAGTCTGCTAGGAAGATAATTTGAGAAGTGAATCAGAGTGACTAGAGAAGCTTGTAGGTGTTAGGATGACAGCCAGTTTCAGTTCGTGTAAATACCTATTTTGATAATGAGACATAGGAGAAAATAGAAAGAAAACTTTTCAAATAATTTGAAAACAAACACGATTTCCATTGAACTGTCTTGCAAAGAAGACGAAGGAAATACTGTGGAATATTTTGCAAAGCAATCAACATTACAAGGAAGTTCTTGTTTTCAGCAGTATTGGCGTTGTAGAGGGGTTTTTTTGCAATTCCCCATATAATTTGTCAAAAGGTAGCAGCATATTCTATTGAGTGACAGTGCCTATGAGTATGCTATGTCAGTATACAATTACATTTTCTCTTTTTCACTTGAAAATATTTCTAGAATTTTCTCTAACTTGTTTTTTTACTCTTTTTCTCACAAGGCACCCGATTTCGGTTTTGAACTCTGTATTTTCTGTTAAAATGTGGTGTTTGTCTTTCTAACACTGAATTTAGCATGATTTGTGCATGGGATGTTTAAATTTGCTGATATTATTAATGTATTTGAACTGATGCAGTTTTATGAAAAGGTCTGGGTGTATTAATTACTCATTTCTTAAGGAGGTGTGTGTATATATATAGTAATTAAACCAAAACAATACATGTAAAATGTTGCTATATATATGAGTAAATGTGATCATGGAATCATAGACTGGTTTTGGTTGGAAGGGACCTTTAGGGTCATCCAGTTCCAGCCTCCTGCAGTGAGCAGGGACCCTTTCGTTTAGATCAGGTTGCTCAAACTCCGTCCAACCTGACCGTGAGCGCTTCCAGGGATGGAGTAATAGATAAGCGGGTGATCCCACTTTCTTATGTTTGCAATAAAGTTATGATACTTGCTATTGTAAATTTAAATACTTCAGAACCATAAGAAAAAAAAATTTAAAATAAGTCAAAAATTCAATATTAATTTAAAATTTTCAGGTGCTGTAATTTTGACAAGTACAAGGTCATACAAAACCATGGTAGTTGTATTTAAAGCTCGCTGTATTTCATTTGCTGACACTTTGAGCTAAAATGCTTAAAATCCCTTTCATGGACCTATAATGCATTAAATACTTATTTTAAAATGTGCATGCCAATGGAAAATGATTGGGAAATCTGTTATAAAAACCTATCTCTTCAATATGTGGTTTTGTCTGCAGTTTAGCATATGAATTTGACCCAGCTAAAAATAGCCCTGGACTCGGGCCACTCCTTTTGGCAAAAGTATTCTTGTCTTGGGACAGGAGGAAATGGCAACCACCATGAGTTCGTGTGCCACTTCAAACAGTCCAAATTTTCTTCTGAGCAGAGCCAGCATTTAATTTGTATCTGTCTCCAGGCCAAAGATCGTGTGGGTATTGGTCCTCTTGCCCTTACAGTGATAATCCATTTGCCATTAACTGCACTTTGGTTCAAAAATACTGCATGTTTAATCCAGTGGACTGGGTCTCCACTACCCGGTGCTGTAACAGAAAGATAATGGGCTACAGGAGAGATTAATAAGATTTTTGAGTCGCAGAAGCATTAAGTCAGTTTAAAGCTATTGGTTAAGCTGCTCAGAACTGGTAATGCATTAATCTTGAGCTGTGGTGTATGAGCGCAGCCACTGCCGGTGTGCATTAAGACATCTACATGGTCACCTTGTGCTTAGCTCTTTTTCAGACTGAGTTAGCAATAACACTCTCCTGAGTCTTAACTTAAGGTGAAATTTGCAGGAGATGGATTAACAAAGCATATGCAGTGATTCTCCATATCAGGTGTTTGGTTTTACCTGCTTTATGGATAGCAGGGCTACAAATCAGGAATGGCTGGGTATTTCTTCTGCCATAGAGCCATCTGTCTCAGTGTGGACTCTTGAGCCTGCTTGATCCTCCTTCTGCTGACTTCCACCCCTTTAAGGACTGCAAAAGCCTCACTCAGTGGTGGTTGTGAACCTTAGCTTGACTATTCCCATGCTGCTTCTGCACTTCCTTCATTTTGTGTTAGTGCAGTTAGAACAGGTAGAAACACCTCTCCAGTCTGTTTAATTGGTGTTAAGGTCTTCTAGTCCAGAACTGGCATGTCATTTAGAAATTTGTTTGATGGTTATTTCCTTCTAAGGTTTTGAAAATGACAGTGTTGCTTGTTTCTTTTTGTTTGTTTTTTTTCTCATTCTTTTTGAACCCTTGTTTTATATGTGTGTGTTTTTTTTTTCCTCTGCCTAGACCTGGTTAACCATTTCTGTGAACAGGTCCTCAATTTTTTACTTTGTCCCTACTTTCCTGTCGTAGCCCCATCTTCCCCTGGTGTCGACTCCGTACCCTTACAGCGCACAGGCAGTCAACACGGCACACAGAACGCAACCGCGACCTTCCAGAGGGCCAGCTATGCGGCCGGCCCAGCCTCCAATTACGCAGACCCCTACCGACAGCTGCAGTATTGTCCTTCTGTTGAATCACCATACAGCAAATCTGGGCCAGCCATCCCACCCGAGGGGACCTTGGCTAGGTCACCTTCCATTGATAGCATTCAGAAAGATCCCAGGTGGGTGAAACCTTCTTCATTGTCTTCTATTTCTTGCTTGTGCGGAGGTTCGTAATTGCTGTTTGCTTTGTGTGTTTCTGCTGTTGGGTATAAGAAAAGCCCACCTGTGGCGGTACACGAAAGACTTGGTTTGCATGACAGCATAGTCCTAATGCTTCACCTTGGAAAGCTCTCATGAGCTGTTCTGCACGATGAAACGATAGGTATGGTCTTGAATGTGTGTGAGTTTAGCCTGCTTTCAGTAGTGCCAACCCTCAAAAGCTTAAGAAAAATAATTTTCTCTGGAAATGGGAGGAGTGGTGTTGCTGGTTTGACTCTGTAGCCATTGTGGATTGAATTTTCAAGTTGCTCCCTGGGAAGAATTTGTTGCAGTTCTTGGTTTGTCTACATGTGATGTTTATAAATGCTTCGGAAAAGGATATATCGGTATATGATGAGATGGAGCAATGTGAAAGCAACGTGTAACCAGGCTTATGTTTCACCCCATGTGTTGTACAGGCTTCAAATGCCAGTGTGTGGTAAAAGAATGTATGATTACAGCTTTGCAGAAATGGTTATTAGTGTGCATGCTTTTCAAATATTTAGCACAAGTTTTAATGTTGCCAATGACCATCCCCATCTACTTAGGGAAGGTGCAAGGAGGAAACTTTTTAGCCCAAGCAGGCACATAGATTAGAGAGAGAATTTGCCAGGAAATCATTTGACTTCCATGATAGCAAAAGAAATGCTAGCTGGAGTCCTCAACGCACTTTGGGATTTTGTTCAGTTTTCTGAGAGAATTCAATTCTCTTTGGTAACTTGAGTTTAAACTTGTTGAAAGTGTTAATTTATACCAAGGTTTTATTTTGGCAGATGGTGTGATTTATTTATTTATTTGTTTGTTGTAATGTGTAATTTAATGATAGGAGAGTCTAAAAATTCGCCTGCAACAAAAATGCTGGGGGTTTTTAAGTAACAATTTGAAGAGACTTCTTTCCCAAAATTAAAAAAAAAATAAATTAATAAACTGATTTTCTACTTGTTTAGCATTATAGCAGTTCTTTCTCCACCCAGGAACAGAACAGCAGATAACATTTTATGGCACATCAGAAACATCACTGCTTGCAGAGTTTGACTTGTTGAGAACACTTCTATCTTCAACCTTTTCTTTTTTCCCTTAGCTTTAACTGCAGAAATTTGAAAAAAATATGAATTTCATTGCTCCCGTTCTTCCCCCTGCCCCAAAGCAAACCTTGGTAATGAGAGGGAAAAAGTCTTTTTCTGAAAAGGCAGTGTTATGTTTGTATTCCAGAATATAAGAGCCCATGTAGAAAAAAGAGCTTTGCTTTGTAATTGTCTTCTGTTGAAACTTAAAGAAACTTACTTTAGGAGTGTACTAAACCAGAGGAGAAATGACTGTAATTTGTATGAAATGTTCTTAGGAGAAGCATGATGGTGTTGAAGATGCTATTCCCTATAAACAGGAAAGACATATTTACAGTATCTCTACAGGTCTTACACATAATATCTTTTTAAGAAAAGGTTATTTCTGTTCAGTTGCTTTGCCATCACTTTGCAACTGTTAGCCAGTTAATGTATAGGGTATGTGCTTGTAAAAGAAGGTGTCTTCTTACAGACTTTTCATTTGCTTCTGTTTTGGTTCTTCCATGTCTTGTGATACCATTTGTACATTCATGAGTATTGATTTCTCTAGGTGAAGTAGGAGCGGGCAGGCATCTAGGTATAAATTTAACTTCATAAACCCTTTAGAGGGGATCATTAAATATTATTACTGATTACTATTAGATGGATTGGAAATTTGTACAAAACTTTTGTAAATAGGTTTGCATTACTCTTGATTTCATTCATTTGATCCGTAGGCTGTGTGAGGTGTATATGAGTATTTCTGCCCTTGCATGCTGGTTTGAATAATTCTGATAAAGAAATGTCAGAAACACACTTGATTGTGTTATGCCTTAGTCTCCAGGAGCCATACTCCACCGAGGTAGACTGACTTGTGAAACTGTCTGTGGCCTACAGCACTTGCTGATCATTCAGCTATTGGAAAGACATTGAACATTTGAAAGGACTTTGGAGAAAAGTAACAAAAGCAATCAGAATGCTTTTAACATGTTGATTTCTATGAATAGATTACAAAAATGTCAATAAATTACAAGTGTGGAAATGATAAGATGAAAGACTTCGCAGATACCTCAAAAATCATATGAAAGGACAGAAATTACTTAAGGTGGAATGTGGGAGATAGAACCAGGAGAAGGAAAACGGCCCAAATGCAACACAGGCTTCCAGTGGCTGTGTTAAGTTGTGCTGCGTGCCCCAAAGGGTTACCAGTTATACCTTACACAGCAAGAAAGAAATACACAGGTTGGTCTGGAGCTGCACTTCATCAACTGAGAAGTCACAAGTGTCCTTACAGCCATGCTGCTGCTTTTGTTGGCTGGTTGGTTGGAGTGTTTTGTGACTGTCACGAATCGTGGAGGGCGATAGAAGGCATCATTTTCAGACACCAAACCTACCTGTCCATCCAGAGGTCCAAAAAAATGTGCAGTGGCAGAGGAAGATCTGCAAGACAAAAGCACGCTATTTTCAGGCTTTTGATTAGCATTTCCTGTGTGTCAGTCAGCTCAAGATGGAAAAGTAGATATCCAGAAGAGATCATACTCACCCTAATAAACCATCAGCATTCCTAAAATTGAACATCATTTTCTGGATCTTCAATTCAGACAGAATTTCTGTCTGAAGGCCCGGGAAAATGGTTGGCAGGCACTGATGTAATTGACAATTTTTTCCACTGTTTTCACCATGTAGTTTGTCTTACTGATACTCCCAATTTTAAATGTGTGTTCTGAGCTGACATTTGGCAAATGAAATTTTAGCTCAACATCTGTTCTGCATCATCCAGCTGTCATAAAATGCAGTTCAGTGTTCATTAACTTAAAGTTTAGGACAAAAACTTTTTTTAAAAAAAAGGGAGAATTAAGATGTTTACAATCAAGTTTGTGGCAGGAGATAATTTTTAATTTATGCAGGTAGACTGTTAGCTTATAGGAGCTCATAAACAGGTAGTAAAAACTTTACACATATATACTGTTGGAGAGTGAGGCTTTGTTGTTTAAAAAGGAAATAAGTCCCATATCACTGTCAGAAATAAAACTTAGGTTCTGCATATGGGGAACGGAACAGTTCATATCATTACAGTTGATATTACAGATGGGGCTTTCAGAGCATTCTTTTATGTTTATTTCATATAAAAAAAGGAAAAGAAATATGAAGTAGGGCTGTGATATCAACTGTTTCATGCCACAGTCTCGTGTATCAAAATGTGGTATAAGGAGGGAAAGACACAATTTTTATTTTATAATTATTTGGTTCCTACTGAGCTGTGAATGAGAGAGGCCTTGAGTATGTTAAAGTATCAGAAATACATGTTAATGTGATATTTTTCAACCGGCTTTTGTGAAGGAAGATTAATCTGTCTCTTGGTGCCAACAAATTATCTGTGGTTTGTCTATATCTAACTTATTATTTTTGTTATTTTATTATTATTTTATTGTTCAGTTTTATTTTATCTTTTTCTAAATTTTAGAAACGGGAGTCCTAGAAATAGAGATGTTGGGGTCCAGTTGTCAGTATGTGTGCCTTCCAGTTTTTATTCCAAAATCCGAATTTGCCAAATGTGTATAAATTACTTAATTTTTGAGGTTTTAACCTAGTAAGAAACCATATACATGTACCGCTGCTGCTAAGTTACACTTGCTACACAACAGAGGAAAACCAGAACATTTTCACATCCTCCATGTAAACACATAGCAATGAGGTTTTGTGGTTGCAGTAATTTTGCTGGTTTATGAACTCACTGTGTATGGTTTGATGTGTCCAGTAACAGGTGTCCTTCACTGTTGTGTGGCTTCCCACCTGTTTTTATTTACATGCATATACACAGGTCATCTCCTGCAAAGAAGCTGGCAAGAAGCTGAGGTAACAGGAAGAATTATGTGGAATGTGCTCCATTATGGCTACCAAAGTGATTTTCGGAGTTCAGTGTCCATTTCATATTGCCTTGAATTGTATTGGCCTGCACCTAAAACTTTCCTTTATGGCTTCACCTTTCATGTGTTTCAGAACCTTTAGAACTGCTTGTTCAGAAAAAGTGGGATAATTCGGTGAATGAAGCTGTAAAAGGTTCATTATTCATTATAGAGCAGACTGCAATAATGATTGGGCTCTTGTTTAAAAAGAAAAAAACATGAGCAGTAGAGAATCATGTTGCAACTTTACAAGAAAAAAAGAAATTAAACTCAGCTATCTTGTAGTGGTTCTCACCTTTAGAACTGTCAGGGTATAGGTCAGCACAGAGACAAGAGTTTTCCGGGTATTGCATGATTTAACTGTAATACCCTGAAACAATTCTGCTCTGTTTTGCATTTTCAGAGTCAACTTCTCATTTCATTACCTCTGCTGACCTTAATTTCCTCCTAAGCAGAAGACGACAGTGCTGTCTATCTTCTAAACTTTTAAATTGGCTTTCTTTTCACTTATGAAAGAATATGAATTAGATCAGAACATTTTGTGTGAACTGGAAGTTTCAAAACTCATCTTTTTTTTCTTTTTTTTTTTCCAAAAATATATTCAATTTGCAAAATACAAGCTAAGAGGGCATTCTTTTTCTGTAGGAAAAATGATAGAAGTAAAATAAACTCTAGTTAAATTTCTGTACTCCAGTAAAACTGCTTAGGAGATTAGCACACAGAGTTTGGAGCATGGCCTGTTAAATGTTTCTGCAGGAATCTTCTCTGTATATTTAATCTCACTTTGTTACAAGGATTAAGAGTGTTAGTCTCCTGTAAATCTGAATAGCAGCCAGGCACTCTGAGCAGTCTAAAGAGGTAAGAAAATAACAGTATAATCCTGCGTGTGTGCAAGGTTGGCAGTCTTGGTGAGTTGGCGGTCTGGTAGGTTCTTTGGGAAGGGTTGTCACCTTCAGAAAGAAACTTCGGTGAGACAGAAGGCCTGGCTGGGTCTGTGGTACAGCTGGTGGCAGCATTATGCAATACTGCCATTTTCAGGCCTGAGACGTGGGCTGGGGTTTTCAAAATCCTGAGGGATTGGTGGTGGCATCGGTGGGTTTCTGGCCTAACTCTCTAATGCAAGGTGTAGGAGATTGAAGTTCACATTCTCAGTCTGGATGAGACGGAACAGGGCTTGCAGATATTCCTGCTTTTATGTGACACAAGGCATGATGGGCAGCTCTCCTTTTCAGTTAATTGTTTTCAAAGGTCCCTCTTACCCTCATCTGAAATTAAAGGTAAAGGGGAAGGTTTTTCCAAAGGTGGTAGTGGTAGGAAAACCATGGGAAACACACTTTTGGTGAATCAGAGCATGTAAATTTTGGCAGCGTAGGCTTGTCTCCAGAAGCAAATGGTTCCACTTTCTAGGTCCTGTGAAGACCCAAAGATTTTTTTTCTTCAAATTTACATAAGCCAGGTCCCTTGTATTGGTAGAAACAATCAGACAGTGTTTGAGAGTGCTCATTTCGCAGGTCTGTGTTGAAGTATATCTTTCATACACGAAGGAAATACCAGGTTTACTTTCCCTACGCAGAAATCATACAGTGTCTCAGGATTTAATGTATACTCCTCTGAGCATGAAAAACTGACCCCAAAAGAATAAATCTCAAGAATCTAAACAGCACAAAAAACCACCCAGTTCAAGAATAGCAAGTCTGGAGCACATTGTAATTCTTCATACAGATCTCTTCTATGTGGAAGGTGGGAATTTTTAGATAGTGCACAAGTTAGTTTTTAAAAAGTGTAGCAGCTATGATAACATAAACAGCAATCTGTTTCCCTTTCCTAATGAACATAATTAAGGATGAAGCTTGCTTCCTTAAAATAGGTGAGGATGGAATTCATAGATGATCCTACAGTCTGTTAATTTGGGATTTCGGGACCTGGCTGGGAACCTTGTCTGGAAAAGATTTTCCTAGGAAGTGTTTAGTTCCAGCTTGAGCATGGCAAAATAAACAAGCATCTGACTGGTTCTTGCAAGTGTCAGCTTATCATGAGGTAAAGAATTGATATCCAGAACTTGTAAAACTTATTTTTGTGTGTATTTGAGCACATTGCTGTATATGCCAACACTTCCTGTCTTTCCACTGTTTACATTGAGGGAGGTGTTGGGCACAGGTGGAGTAATTTCACAGCACAGCAAATGCAATTCAGTTTGTACAGAATTATCCACCTGTATTTGCTATTTTTTTCTCACTGGAATTTGCCCCATATTGTTTAGCAACGTTCTTTCTCTAGGAGAAATGCTTGGCAGTAAAAAAAATCCCAACCAAACTAAACCAGAGAAACAGAAAATTTAAAAAAATCCATTAACTGTAGTCTACAGGAATGAAGTGACTCTGCTCTTAACTCATGAAGTGCTTACTACCCACTTTCTCTCCTTTCTGACTGGTACCATTTTAATGACAGTGCAGGAGGCCACTCAGTATTGTTGCCATCCTGTCTTTTAAGAAATCTGATCCTATCATTAGCAAACCTGCTCTACTGCAATCACAGAACATCACTTTCAGGATATTACACTAACATGGATGGTGCTGGTCCATGTAGTTTGAATAATGAGTATGTCCAGGAGAGCTTACAGTTCCTAACCTATGAGCAAAGTAGAAGAGGTCAGGTGTAGCCATTTTATTTGGCAGGTTATTTATGCAGTATGCAGGGTATAATTTTGAGAGAGATGATAACCTTGTCTCCTGGTTTGATCTACAAGTTTAGCTCTTCCAATCCTCTACCTCCACCAGAAGGGAATTCCTTTCCATTATGCTGAAGGGAGGGAAGTGAAAGGCTCCTTAGGTACTTGTGACTGAGGTAGGGTGTTCAGGAGGATGCTGGCAGGAGAGCCACATAGTGTTGTTAAGTGCGCTTCTAATAGCTCAGGGGAGATGAGACTGATACCTCCTTTTTGAAGAGTTTTGTTATTTCTAACCTTCCTTCCTCCCCAATGCTGGTCTGCCACTTGAAGAACAGCAACAAAGCCCTTCCCTCTCTTTCTTTCTTCATCTGTTGTGTATTTTAATGGCCTTGTTCATCCAAGTAAAAGCAAGTGGACAGTGTACCTCATACTGTCTATGGCTCATTTCTGGTTCTTGCATGGCATTACTGAGCTTCTAATGGCAATTATGTCTCAGTGCAGTTTTTGCCTTTGTTTGCCACACATTTTGCTCAGCATCCTGTGGCTCATTTGCAAACTTTGACAGACTGAGAATCTGTGTGATGCCTTTCTGTGATGACAGACTGTAAGAGCCAGGGAATGTTGTAAGTATATTTTCTAAGCAGACATTAAAAACATGGAGAAGAATCATACTTTCAGGCTTTACTGGGCTCATGTAAGCTGTTACAATCTCCTGGCAAGATAAACCACATAAGAAGCTTCTCAGTAGTGGCTCTTGGACATCTCATCAGCCAAATGGATAATAATGACCTTACTGTTTACAGGGACATTGAGAATAAGTTAAATTTTTAAGGTGCTTTGAATTTCAAAGTATTTCTCACTTTCATGGGAAATATGATGGGAGGGAGAAGAGGGAAATAGATGGCGAAGATGAATGGGAGAAATTTTAAAGAAGTGATATAAAATCAGGGCACATAGTCTCAATTTTTTTAATTAAAAGAAGCTACTGAAAGTCATCCTCAATCCTGAGACAAACTGCCATGCAGAGGTTGTTAGTTTCAGAAGCTGGACCTCAGTGTGTTATACCATAGCTATTTTATAAGCAGGAAACAAGAGCTAACATTGAGAGTGCAGAACATTTCTGCAAGGTAATAACATCAAGCGTTTGCTGAAAAGGTATTTCTAGTGTAGAGCAGAGCAAAAATGTTTGAAAGGAAGGAATGATCAACAACTTTTATTAGTTTCTGGCAGAACTTTATAGCTTTTATAAATTAAGAGCTTGACTTTAAGATCTTCAGTTCTGTGTAGGTTAAATATGTTAGACAGGAATAGACCTATCTCTGCCAGCTCACTCAAGATCACAGAATCACAGGATATTCTGAGTTGGAAAGGACCCATAAGGATCACTGAAGTAGAATTGTCCCTGCACAGGACACCCCAGGAATCACACCATATGCCTGAGAGCTTTGTCCAAACACATCCTGAACTCTGTCAGGCTTGGTGCTGTGACCTGTGGAGGTCCCTGGGGAATCTGTTCCAGTGCCCAGCCTCTTGGTGAAGAACCTTTTCCTGATATCCAACCTAAACCTCCCCTGACTCAGCTTCAGGCCATTCCCTCAGGTCCTGTCCCTGGTCACCAGAGAGAAGAGATCAGTGCCTGCCCCTCCTCTTCCCCTCACAAGGAAGTTGCAGACTGCAATGAGGTCTCCCCTCAGTCTCCTCTTCTCCAGGCTAAACAGACCAAGTGACCTCAGCCACTCCTCTTCATATGGCTTCCCCTCCAGACCCTTCACCATCTTCATTGCCCTCTTTTGGGATCAGAGCCTGATGTGAAGTCCAGCCTCCAGCCTTTATTTCTCTGTTGCATTACCATTTCCTTGGCGATCTCCACCACCTTCACTGAGATTGTTCTTTCTCAGCCTGCTCCACTGCCCTGCTCCAGGAGCTCAATGAGCAAGTGAGGTTCAGAGATGCACCTCAGTTGTTAGCATTAAGCAGGCGGTTTCCTAGGAAGCAAAAGATACCACTGATCCCATAGAAAACTGCAGCCATTGTTGCCAGGGAAACTCCTAGTCTCTAGACTTACTGTGAAATATTTGGGGTTTCTACTTGTTTGGTTTTGGTTGGTTGGTTTCTTTAAGCCACTGCAGCACCAGTGGGATCACTTGCTGCTTAGCTTGCCATTTACCATTAATAATTTGGGAGTCATGTTTGTCTTTACTGTGCAAAGAAGTGGAAGGATCTGGACAGCTGAAGACCTAGAAAGAAATGGACAGGTTTTCTTAGCCCAAAGGAGGGCTAAAAGTGAGATGTCTAGGTTTCCTGAACATACCAAAGGTAAAAATATGGAGGAGGGAGTCACATGTGGAGAAAGTAAGAGCTGTGTAAACTCTGCCCCAAGATAAAACAATTTACTTCAGGAAATGAGCAAAAGCTACACAGGTTTAAAGAAAATATTTTAATACAGCTTTTTCCTCTTTCAAAATCATTTGAAGTTCGCTTGCTAATCTTTTTGTCCCATGTGAGGACATAATGTATTTATTTCATAGATTTCTTTTCGAAGAGGAGGGCTGATTTTTGTTTTTATTCTGTTTGATGCTTTGTTTTTCTTTCTACCTACCTGAATTTGAGCATCTTGAGTGTAAAAGCTTGGTTTGAAAGTTTGGGCCTGATAGCTGTGGCTTAAGAAAAGTGGTCATGTGGATGTGTGTTGGTGGAAGGAATGAGTATGGACAACACAGGTGTAGCAGGGTTTCTTAGTAAAAGCAACTCCCTTACCTTCCTGTTAGCCAGGGCTGCATAACATTTCACTGTGACTCTGTCTCAGAATCTGGTGCTGGTCCATCAGCCTCACTTACTCCAGCTCTTGTTGCTAGTGTGAAAAGCAGCCCTGATGCCATGATGATTTTTTGCTTTTTCTTTTATACCCCTTTTTTACCCCTTTTATACACTCTTTTATATAGCTTTTATGTGTTCTTAGTGCTTTTAGCCTACATAGTTATAATTCTTTAAGTTTCTCTTAGACCCAGTATCCTATTAAACGTAAAGACTAAACATTCTAAAACCCTCAGGAATCAAGGTCCTCTCCAGAACACATTCTGTAAACAAAGATAGGCCCATCCAGGGGGGAGGTTCCTGGGATGAGGGGTCTCACCGGAGTCCCTCATTGAGGAATCTTTGATAGATATGCTAATTTTTGCAAGGCATATAATTGTATACACATCACATCGTGTGTGGCCATTTTCTTCGGTGGGGATTTCGGGGTGCATTTCAGTGCACCTAAGGATCCTTAAATAAATACCGAAGTAAAAACCCTTTCCCCTCTTAACTGTGTTCAGTTCTCTTAATTTTAAGACCAGGAAAAGGCATCAGTCCATGTTCTTGACCAGGAGATGGCTGCGAGGAGTCAAAGGGTGAGCCTGGAGCAACCTGCAGGTGTTTATTTTTCAGAGGTGTTGGTACTTTCCTGTTAGCTGGGTGCTGTGCCCGTTCCGGTGCAGAGCTGGAGCTGCAGATCTGAAGCGGGAGTGTGCAGTGAGTTCCCTGCTTGCAGAGAGCCAGGGTGCCTGCTCACAAGAGGGGATTTGCTGCCAGTGAAGTTTACTGCAGCGGAAGACAGAAAATACGTGAACTGTTTTAGTCAGTTGTAATTCATGGCCAGTGATTCAGAGGGAGGAGCAGCCTCTGTTACTCGGTGAAGTGATCCTATAATTGCATACATGTTTAGATCACCATAGCTAGATTTGTGGCCTTAAAATGAAAGGAATTTGTTTTCCTCCTGCAAGACATTGGCCTTTAAGGGCTTACCCTTTTTATGCCTTTTTAGGTTTTTGTATAGTTCTGTGATTCCTTCCAACACCTTTTAATAGGGAAGGCTTGACATTTTTCTGCATGAGAATAGCTGTGAAATGTCTTGTAAAGCTCTGTCAGCACACAAATGGGTGCACAGGGGGATCTTTTAGATGTTTTGCTGTTAGCTTTTTCAGGAAAAAGTGGGAGAATGTGGTATGATTTCTCCTGTGGCTTTACCTGAGTTTGCCATGGTTTGCCAAATTACAGAACCTCTGTTTCAGCAAAGCGTTTCATCTCTCATGTATTTAGAAATTCTCCTAAATGCATGAAATCATCTTTGCAGCATGAAATCTTCTTTGCATAGTCTTCTCCGGTGGATGTTTTTTTCATTTGTCAGTAGCTACATTTTTTTAATGAAATTTTACCCTAAACTGTCAAGGTTTTATCTGCAGCTGTGAAGGGATAACAGATCCTGTCAGCCACTGCTTTTTCTGTGGCATGGCTCCAGCAACCATCTGTTACCTTTCTGCTTCTGCATGATTTACACACCAGAATCTGCCTTCACAAAAAAACAAAACAAACTAACAAACAACCCAAAACAAAGCAGTAGATAAGTGCTGCACAAAAGCTTCCTTTGAAGTATATAAATTACATAAATGATTTCAGTAAACATGGAGGGCCAGTTCTTGAGTCTGATAAGAGAGACTTTAGAGCAATTTGGTTATGTTGCATAGGAGGAAGGGGCTGGCATTTCACAGGGGGAAAATGCCTGCATAAAATTTTCTCATTGGGAAGTGTGTTTGCATGACTTTCACGGAGAAATTGAGAAATGCACACTTAACACCTCTCCACCTTTTCCTTTCCAGTTATGAGTTCATGCTGATCAATTTTCAAGTCACCTACGTGGAAATACTTTCATTGAGAAGCCTGTTTATCACCCCCTATATGCCTATAATCATATCAGTTGTACACATGGGTGCAGTGAAACTGAGCCTAATAGTTCCTAATCCACAGTAGGTTTGTTACTAGGCCAGATTTGCCTCATAATAATAATGCAGACATCTTCTCAGAATAACTTGGAATGTGAATGCAGAAGCCTTATTCCTGCTTCATTTCATATTCATCGACATAAAGCTGTCCGATACTGAACTTACATCTTCTCTGCTTTTGTTGTTTTAAAATAAAGTCAGATTTTGGCTTAGATTTTACTATTTATTAATATTAAACGTAACTAAGTTTCAGTCTGTTTCAATGCTTGTAGTATGGATTTTCTTTTGTTATTTTTTTTTTGTAATTAGCATTAAGAATGCGGTACAAGTCATCAGCTTCTCAACTGTTTTCCAAGAACCTGTGATGAGAAAAAGTCTGCACTTCGTTGCTAAAAGGAAACAAAATAAGATGTTTTGGAAGGGTGAAGGGAAGACCTGATGAAGCTGTTCTCCTTCAAAAGAGAGTTTCTCAGGGAAAAAAAAATCAGGAAAGCTATCTATGCATCAATCTCACTAAAATTTGCTTCAGAGCACTATTTATTTATTTTCCCTCTCTACAATTAAGAATAGAATGGATGGCAGAGAAATTATAGAGCTGGTAGGTGACATCTGAGATGTGCAGAATAGTGAAGGTAGCCTGTTATATTTGTGTTGAGAATTTCAGCATAGCCTGAAGGATAATTAAATGCACAAAGTAGCATTTTTTAAAAAAAACTATTTATGAGCTCACTTCTCTAACATTTTAAACTTCTTTGGAAAATGCAATTCTCTGCATGTGGTGTTGATTTAGTTCCTTGCTATTGCAGGCTTCTTGGGAAAGCTAAACTTACAGTGCTCCCAGTTGTGCTGAGTATAAGCAATATAAGCTAAATCCTGCAGTCTTTTCAAAGAGGAAATTCCATTTACTTTGTAACATGACTTTGAATGGAGTAAGTGCAACAATTCAAAGAAACTTCGATTCTGTTGGAATTTTGACAGTGATTCTTGATCATCAGTGGTTAGGAGGCAAATTTTTAGGTTTGTAGCCCTGTTAATTTTCATTAAATAGTTAAGAGGCTAAGAGGATAAAGCTGTCATGTGACATTTTCTTAGATTGCAGTGAAAACTAGTGAGTTTCAAGAATTTGGTGATGATAGTTTGAAGTTCAGCATTTGTTCACAGTGCAAGCAGAGTCTGGACTTATATCAGTATGTTTTTCTCCACTTCATGAAACTTGTATGTGGGGGAGAAAATGTTTAAAAGGCACTGTTGTCAAATTCACGAAGTATGTGCATTGAGAAATACACAGAGAAAACGTTTTCAGCCTGTTTCTTCTGAAATGGTCTCGTAGTTTCCCTGTACCTCTCTTACATGCAACAACTGAGTCTCTCAGCAAGTTCACAACAGCTAGAAGCAGTTCAAGGATGGTTTTTATTTTCGTACTTTCAGACAAATGAAGCTGCTTGATTCAAACAAGAAAATAATATTTCTTGGATAATAACTGTCTAATAACTTATCAATCAAATGGTAAGATGTCAGGGTAACAAGAGAAGTATTTTTTACTGTCAACATCTCTGTAGAGTAAGAATTTTGTTTCTGTTGGGATGTCAGGAATTCTCCTTTAAAACTTTATTTGAACTTCTGGAGAGACACGTTTTAAGTTTTTCTTGTAAGACCTAAAGTTTGAACTCATGTCTCAGTGGTAAAAAAGTAAAGCAAATAAACTTTTAGTAGAGCAAGTAGGATTTTCATATGCTGGTGTTTGATTTTGTTTAGTAAATTCAGAAAAAAAATAATGCTCTTTTGAAATAAAAGCCAGGGAAAAAAGAATAAAAGCTAAACTGAGTAAATGTAGCTTTTGAGTTTTCTGGGAATTTAAAGACTGATTGAATGTTTAGAAATTTCAGAGGGAAGATACATGGCTGCTTTCACATGAGTGTTGTAATCTTGTAAAAAATACGATCTCTGACTTTGTTTCTTTTACCTTAGGGAAAGAACATTTTGGCAAAGAACATTTGCTTCCTCATTCTCCCCAAACCCATGTAAAATTTAGGCTTTATAATACTGAATTCTCTTAGGATCCCACTGAAAAGGAGACTGGTGTGAAGATTCATGTGTCTGTCTCAATATGTGCCCATGATAGTGATAATGATGCAACTCCCTACAGAAGACACAAGTTGGAATGGAGGCTATGAAATGTGCCTGGAGAATTACTGGCCAGCATCCCCTTTTAATACACAAAACAAAAGTAAAAATGTGGATTGATGCCACTGTTTCTGCACATCTTGCTAGCATTTAAATTGTCCAGCGGTTTCATTTTGCTATACATGTTACAGTTTACAGAAATCTGTACATCATTGTCCCAAAAAGCTTGTGTTCAATTTGAAATGAGATGTGAAAAGCTGGACTGATGAAGAACAAGAGAAAGAAAGGCAAGGTTAAAAACAAAAGCAGTGAAATTGTTCAGATGTGCCAAGGATTAATAATGGGTAGTTTCTTCCTGGACAGGTCTACCGTGAAAGCCTGTAGGAAGAATGCCATGGGAAAATTGCAAAAATATTTTTGGAAGACGTGGGCAAATATATGCTCAAGGTTGTTGTTAAAGGAGCTTTTCAAAGAGTGCAGCAAAGGGCAGAACTCTGAAGGACCTTGGACATCTATGAAAACTATGTAGAAAATGTAGCCAACTATACTCAGCAGTCTCATGATATCATCTTGTAAAAATCAAAATTGCTTTGAAGGCTTGGTTGGTGGAATAAAAAAACCCACATCTTTGAAACAGGCTAGCAATTTAACTGCACAACTAGAAAGTCTGGTTAACTAACTCAGGCAAAAAAAATGTCTGTTTTCTTTACCACTCCACATGTGGCTTTTGCTAAGCTTAGCTTATTATGTATAGATATATGTTTGTGTATATATCTGTGTATGTAGTATTAAGTAGGGCTTTTAGCTTGAGCACTTGCTGGCCATGGAATGTCTTGAAAGGGGGAAGCGCAGAGCACAGTGTTTTTATCAATAGGACAGTGGAAGACCTCCTGTGGAAACTTCAGTCTTTCTGTATATAAAATAAATAGAGTTTATATATGTAGTATGTATGCATATGTAGAAACCATAATCCATGTTTACCTGGTGTGAATCTCAATGCTGACAGCATGTGTGTGTAGGTGGGGATATAGAGCACAGGAGCAGGGTGTGATTTTTATTCAAAGACGTGTGAGATTACTTTGGTTTGTAAGAAACAGTAGGACAGGTACAGCGTGAGTGGAATCTCGTTGCCGATACAGTTGGCTGCTACTGAAATTCCTTGTGTAAATCAAACTGAGAGAGAGTAGGTTTAGCTTAGATATTAGCAAGAAATTATTCACTGTGAGGGTGGTGAGGCACTGGAACAGATTGCCCAGAGAAGCTGTGGCTGCCCCATCCCTGAAAGTGTTCAAGGCTGGGTTGGATGGGGCTCTGAGCAGCCTGGTCTAGTGAAAGGTCACAGCCCGTGGTCAGGGGAGATTGAAACTGGAGGATCTAAAGTCCCTTCCAATCCAAACCATTCAGTGATGCTATGACTCTGTGAAATGCTGATAAGCACTTGGCCTGATGGAGACCCCATCTTCTCCAGCACTTTTCACATAGAAACCTCATGTTCAAAGGACATGGTCTGTCCAGTGTCACCTTCAGAAAAGATACATGTTATTTTGTGTTCTCTGCTTAAGGTAGAGTCATTGCCCATATCCTTTTTGGTCTTTGTGCTGGTCTGTCCACAGTATCTTCTCTGTTCTTCTCTGAAACTACAAGCTCAGGAGCTGAAAATTGTACATATGGAAATTCAATTGCAGCAGTTAGTTTTATTTATGCCATTGGGGTTTCCTTGATTATAAAGTGGAAACTACAGTATCCTCTTAGTTCAGTTGTGTTTGTGATGGTTTTCACTGACAGGCAGCTCAAAGAACAGTCATGGTCGTTTTCAGTATTTGAGTTACAGCCAAGTTACAGAGAATGTTTTTTTTCATGGTTCCAAGTACAGAATAAATACGGATGCTTTGTTAAAAACAAATAAAAGTAATCTGAGTATTCAGAAGAGAATAATATATTGCCTGGGTTTCACATTAATGATTTGTTGTAGCTTAATACTTCACCTTGGACAGTAACACAAATCTAGTTCAGTGAATAACCAGACTGACACACGCTGCACCAAATCACCTCTGCAGGCTTATTATATGAAGAACCACACTATGTGACAAGGTAGTGTAATTCTGAAGTGACAAGAGTTCTCACTTGGTTTATGTCAGCTGGTGTGTCTAAGAAGGGCTGGTGTCTTACTAGGGGTGTGATATATTTGGAAGCTCTCCCCCAGCAGAGCCGATCTGTGAGGCTGAAGTTCTCTACCTGTGTTTCATGACTAAGTTAACAATGGAAAGAAGCTTTCCCGTTCATAAAAGGTAAAGGAGTAAGTAGGATTTTGTGTGGTCCTAGCTAATTTGCTTGCTAGGAGATGTTGCTCTTCCTGGAAGACCTATGACTGAGACCTGAAGTTGCCTAAACTTTAAAAAGTATTAATACTTTCTAAGGGTATTAGTTATTAAAGAGTAATAATAACCTTCATATTAATTAGATATCTGTATTTATTGCATATTTAATACATATGTGACCAAATTCTTTGTTGTAAAAAGATAAGTTTGCCATATAGGATAGCAAAGTTACTAGTTTCTAAATGAGATTTAATTATTGGCTGATATGCTACTATTTTATTTGGCTTTTGCCTTTTTTTCAATTAACTTTTTTATAAGGACATTTATCCCTGAATAGTGTTCTAATTTTAATTTCTAGACTCAAAATCGCATTTGCTGAAGACCTGTAGAATAATTTTAAATAATTGTATGTTACATTAAATAAGATGATGCTTCCTTCTTTTGGGTAGGAAGCAGATTCTGTATGTGCTTAATGGAGATTTATGTTTTATAGCCTATTACATAAGACTACTCTCCACTAACCTCAAGAAATTAGGGAAAATAATAAATTTTCTGGGTATGTTTTTTTTTTTTGTATCGGTGGGGAATCTCAGAAACATTGCAAGAGTACAAACCTAGTAAGAGTCGAATGAAAAATCCCTCTCGTATGTTACATCACTTCCAGACCAAAGACTTGAGTCTCTGAAGTCCTTAGAATAGATTCTTAACTGTTCTCTTGTTTGACACTTTAACTAGACATAGTTGAGTGATTTTCAACAAGTAACTAAAAATATATAGGAGAGTGACAGATATAAAACTGGTATGAATTAAGTGGTCAGAAGATTGACATGGAGATGTTTCTTCTATATTTGTCAAAGGGGTAAAGCAGAAAAGCTTTTAAGACCTACAGTAAAGTCAACTTGCCTGTGAACTCCAAGAGCAGTATTCCTAGCTGTAAATTTGCTTCCTGCTTATTTTCATCCTAGGAGGCCTTTCCGGCTCCTAGGCTTCTGAACCTTCAAATTTGAAGTGTGACCTGTAGGACGTCATTCAGGATTTCCTGTCTTAATGTTTTTGGGAACTGTAGCATGCATGTATGCTGTCAAATAACACTTGCTTGGAATGGCAATTGGTCTCTACCTTTATTTCTCCTTTTTTTAAAAATAATTTCTAGCACCTCTAGTGATGTGCTGTGTGCTAAGGTGTACAGCCATCTCCTCTCATCTCATGTGGGTTTTAATTCTAAAGTGGTCTCTGATGCAAGTGGGAATTCTGTCCCCTTATTTCATGCACATACCCTTTTTTTCCCCTCACAGAGCAGGATGCCGGCCAAATTTTTATTGGGATAACTACTAACTTCTCTGCTGAAAGAGGAAGGATTCAGAGCAGAATTTTATTATGGTTATAGAAAGTGCTGTGAGTAGATGGGAGGGTGAAACTGAGCTCTTACTTGTTTACATGCAAGGAAGGGTAGAAGAAGCAGTGTGGTGATATTTCAGCTGTGAAGTTGAAAGGCTTTAATGCTTCATCATTCAGAATAGTTCATAGGGCAAATTACAACTTAAATTTGGTGGTGAAAGAGACACATATACTCACTGAGGGGCCTATTCCTTGCTCTACTATACACAGAATGCCCAGACTATATTGATTTTGGCCTATGACTTATTGCTTAGTATTTGAATTTTCCTTACTGGCAGTTTTCTAGCTGGCAGTGTCCGAAGTTTTCAAGAGCAGGTCTAACAAGCACAACCATGCTGGATTTGGTAGAAGCAGCTGTGAGTGTTGACAGAAAGCTGCTGCTGAGAAATTATATATGAATTAGTGAATGGTAGGAGCCTTTCGTGTATATCAGACTTCCAGGACACAGCACTGGAAACCACGTCTGGATTTAATTTTTCAAAGTTACTGTATATGTACTGTATAATTGAAAAACTTACCCTCTTGGTTATTGAGCTAGCTGAGGGCACTTAGAGGAGGGTGCCTTTTTTGCCTTTCTCCATGCCCCTGTCTCCTCCACAAGTTGTGGTTAGACTGGAGCAGTGCAATTTATGGTATGCCATATGGAATGCCATATGAGGGGGGAAGCAAGGATCAAGAATTTTCTGTCATGGATAGCTAATGAATATTTTCAGAATTAAGGCTGACCTGAAAGCTGTGACTTGATGTTGCAGTTGCTTGCAGGTTATATCAGTGGTCTCAGTAACTCTGCAGCAACTTAAAAAGGAAACAAGAGCAAAGGATGAAGTCTGCCCTTCCCCACAGAAAAGGCTCAGGGGTCTGAGGGTTCTCATTCCAACAGATTAGTAAAGTTGAAGATAATACGAACATGTAAAGTATTAAAATACGGCGTTACTGCATGTTTGCTGGTTTACAGTTATTTTAATGTGTTTTTTGTGAATTGTCTTTGTATCTTCATTCTGAATTTACAAAACAGTTCAAATATTCTAAATTATTTCAGACAAATTTCATTTTTTCCTGTATTGTGCCTTTTTATTTTTATATGGTTGAAGAAGCACATAGATGCCTTCAGTAAGCAAAGTGCCCTTCTCAAGCTTTTTATCAAGAAAGGAGAGGTAAAGTTGCATTTCAATCTTTGCATTTTAAGATACAAAGCTATGCTTTCAAGAGCATAAGTTTCTGTTTAATAGAATTTGAGTGTAGAGAGTATCAGAGGAGTATCTGGATAAACAGAGGAGTATAAAATGCTGAGAGGAGGAAGTTTTTCAATGCACTCACATGGAAGAGGTTTCTTCATTTTATTTACAAAATTTACCCTTTTTGCTTGAACGCTTGGCCTTGACTAATCTCTAACAGAAGGTATAGTATCTGATTGACAATAAATATACTGTTTGCAAGCCCTCTGTAAGTTCTTAGTGTTGAAGGTGATGCCACTTTTCTCTAAAGGTGTGTGTACAGTGCTGTTAGTGTTACACAGGCAGCATAAATAATACATTACGAACCTGAGCCAGGCAGCCTGGGTATTGATAACAATGTGCAGAACCAAGATTGTTCTGCAAGGCAATCTGAAAAATGAGACTATCAGTTGCTATCTCAGTGGGTAGGTGAGGCAGCTATAACTGAAAGCTAGTTTGAATTGTCAGCATAAACTCTGACTAGCTTGTGCATACACTGAAATTACTGAATTTTCCAGCAGAAATTGTCACAAGTTGTCAAGAAGATCTGTTTGCTTATGTGAAAGAAAGATACCTGTCTCTGGGAGTTCCAGAGGACAGTATTTTAGTGCATGGCTGCGTTTACAGAGTCTATTATTTCTAGCTTGGGTTGGTTCTGATGCTGCAAATTTTATCCACCTTACTGTCCACTGTCATCTTCAGCAGATGGCTGATTGTCCTAGGGGAGGTGATACATGTGTAGGTGCGTGTGTATGACAGAAACAGGCTTAATCTCTTAAAGTCCAATGAAGGTTGGGTAGATGGTAGCTACAGAGAAGGAGAAGTGGGAATGAAGAAGGCATGTGACACCCCTTATCTTTCACTTACACTGTCTAGTACAGAACTCAGCCTGCGTCATGTCACAGGATGGCTGTCACAGTGGCTGTGCAGCTCCAGCATGTATTGGTCCACTTTGGCTTGTAGAAACAATCATGATTTTAGTATGTAATAGTTTTTGTTTAGGTATTTTCCTGTTTCAGCCTTACCCATGAAGCAAAACACTGCTTTTCTGATAGTTATAAATGCTTATTTTTGACACAGATTGTACTGTTGTTTTCCACTACTTTGAGAGAAGTCAGGTTTTTTACATGATCCCTTTCATGTGTTCTTGGTAGTTGTTCTACAGTCATGCACGCAAAGCTGTGATCCACATTTACTGTATTGCCGCCGATTGCTTCAGGCCCAGAGATATTTACCTACTCTCCTTAATCCCTTTATCTGCTAATTGAAAAAATCCTTGGAAATTTCTTGAGGTACTATTATCCTAATTCATTCTAACAGGTAGTAAGTCATATTATTTCATACTTCTGGTCCGTGTACAGAACTTCAGCTAGAGAGTAGAGGGTGAGCTCATCCTGTAGTTGTGTAGATAGTGTTTAGAGAAGTGGGATAAGGGGTTGACCTGGAGTATTTTGTTTGGGGTTTATTTTCATCAGCTGAATGTGCCTTCTTAAAGGTTTTTTTGTTAATATATTTTTGTTTTTGGTTGGGTTTTTGGAGTGTTTTAGATTACTTGACAGGGTTTGATTCTCAGCTGTGTCTGCTTTGCGTTATGGTGACTAAATACCTGCTTTATGTCTCCATAAAGGTTTGGGAATAGCAATACTGTCTTTTTTACAAATGAGTTGTGAGTAGCCTTTCAAATTGTAGTTGCATTGTTCAGCCATGTGTGATTATAGGATCATCTGGTGAAAAAGCAACTGTAATACACACAAAATCTTGTTGCCCAGTTTCCACAAAAACCCCTTGGGTTCATACTACTATATTAAATGTAGATATACAGGTAGTGTATTACTACTGAAAAAAAATCTAAGCATAAAAAGGCTGAACACTGTGGTTTGAATTTTAAAAATAAATAAATAAATGAACCACAACCTAAACTAGAAGTTATACTTGTTTTCCTGTTACATGCTTGAGAACATTTTCTATACATCAGGGGAATATCATCTCATTTGAAAAGTAGCCATCACGACACTTAGAGATTTGTCATATAGCACATTGGAAATTATCCATGAGAGTTGTAGTGTGCTAATTTTTACTGCTACGCATACCTCTCCATACATTAAAAAAGATGAACTAGACTTGAGATGAAAAAAAGTGTTGGCATACTTTTTCAGATGCATAATTGACTTCATATTATTAAACTGGAAATCCTGTGGGATGCTAGAACTTATCTTGAATAACAGCTCCTTGGTGGCTATCTGGGCTTTTAGGTGATAAAACAATGTACTCATTTTTCTTAACACTGTGATATTCTAGAGTATAGTGCGAGATCTGTATTGAAATCAACTTCCCTAGGCGGGGCTTCCCCATCATCTGTTTTTTTACACCCTCCCACCACAGTATTTTTTTGTGCTCTGCTTACAGACTTCAATTACATAAAATCCAAAAGGGAGACAGCTTGTATCGATTCTGAGTGTTTCTTACCTTATATAGGTTAAAGTGGTTTATAAACTTCCAAAACATCAGTTATTTTTATTACACTGTACAACCTGGAAAGTGGTTTTTAGACTGATACTGCTTAGGAAGTTTGTTAGCTATGTGGCCTCCTCTCCTTTTATTACAAGATGTTGCTAGAAAATCCTTTTTAAAGTTACTTCAGTTTTTCTAATATATCATTTATATCTAGATTGCCTATCTTGATTTCATCATTCAGTAACCATGAAAAACATAATTCTTAAGGCCGAACATTCTTCAGGGTGTTTTTCTCTCTAAAATTGCGACTGTCCTTTAGTTAGATTTAGCCAGGTAAAATATAAGAGTAGAATAATGGCGTAACATCTTTTGTTCAAAGTCCAAAACACTCCTTGTCCTAGGGAGTTCAGCTGCAGCCAGAAATGCCACTGCCACTAAAATAAAAAGTCTGGTAAAGAAATGCTGTATGTTAGAACTTGCTGAAGTCTAGGTTTATTAAACACTCTTAAAAATGAAGAAAAATGAAAGAAATCAGGGCTTCAAAGCATTTGCTTTTTGTCTTTTTTTCCAGAGTCACAGTATCTATTCTTCCTTTCAATTCGGGGAAACAGTGATAGCTGAACTATATATACAACTTTTATACAAAGGCAGATTCTCCTGTACTTTTGTAGCTGTGTGAAGGAAGGATATTACTGATTAAAAGAGACAATTATTTAGCAATACCTGATGTGAGCCTGTCCTTGCAGGCTGATAGTCTGCTGAAACAAGGTCACATTATCAACTACCTTAAGGTGGCTGAATGCCCCCTTAAGGGGTAACTGTTCTTCAAAGGAGACTCCTCAAAGGAGGTGTGTCAGCCAATTTTTTGCTCTGAAGTCACCATGCTTTTTATTTATGAATACCACTATTAAGCATGCAGTATTTTTCCACTCCTCTCAAATTCCTGTTGACTTCGATCTGAGATTTTAAATGAGGTCTATACACTTGTAGCATTCTGAAAGAGGAAGCAATGAAACTTAAGAATTGTGATTCTAAGATAGCTCAAAGGGCTGTTGAGTCCTGGATCCCCTCTGACAGAGGCCAGCACCCAGGGAAGGGGAGAGAACAAGCCTGCTGTTCTTATGCAAAATGTTTTTGCATCATACGCCAGGAACATGGCAGCTTTACTTTAATATTCTTTTATAGACTTGTCATTCCTAACATGTCTAATCTCTCTTTGAAGGAATGTAAGCTTTTGCATCCATATTGTGTTCAAGGAGTTTTTCAGCTTGTATGCACCTTCTTTGAAGATCTCTTGAGAAACTTCTACTTGATATTTTAATTAGATGTCTATCAGTTCTTGTACTGAACACAGCTTTAAAAAATAGATCCGTATTCCTCTTCTCTATGGCAGTCATAATTGTGTAGATTTCTACCACACATCCTGTAACTCATTTCTTTTATAGGTTGAAGCATTCTCTGTATATTTAGATGTACATATTATGGAAGCTGTTCCTTAACTGTTCGTGTTCCCTTACAGCCTTCTCTGTTTTCATTAAGGTTTACTTAATTTTTTTGCAAGAGGAAGGTTAGAACCAGGCATTCAAGATACAGGTGTGTACCATAGATATGTATGTAAAGATAATGACAATGGCACCTTTGTCTTACGTTGTTTTCCTAATCACATATTGATTTCACAGATGTTTCATAGTGTGAAGCTGATACTTTCCTAGAACTGTTAAATCCAAGTTTTTTCATTTTTTGAAAAATAACGCACTGCTTGGCTTCTCCACAAGCTTCCAATGGCTCATGTGGTTGCATGTGCTCATTAATTCAGTTTTTAAAAAGTGTTTCTAAAAATTTGGCCAGGTTTTTACAGGCCTGTGGTTCCCCAAATATTCCCTGCAACATTATTCTTTTTTAATTAGCATTCCTCTATCTGCCCTCCAGTCACTAAATACATGTATAATTTTAAGCAGGAGGTTGCACACTCTAGCTAGAGATTCTCTTTATTCTATTCTTGCATTTCTTTTATTGTGCATGCCATCTTAGAATCATAGAATAGTTTGAGTTGGAAAGGACCTTTAAAGGCCATCTAGTCCACCTCCCCTGCAATGAGCAGGGATCTTCTAGACTGAGTTGCTCAGAGCCCCGTCCAACCTGACCTTGAATGTTTCCAGGGATGGGGCATCTACCTGGGCAGCCTGTTCCCGTGTTTCGCCATCCTCATTGTAAAAAATGTCTTCCTTTCGTCTTGTCTTAAACTACCCTCCTTCAGTTTAAAACAATTCTCCTTGTTCTATTGCCACAGATGCTGCTAAAAACTTTGTCCCCAGCTTTCTAAGATAGCCCCTTTAAGTACTGAAAGACCACAATAAGAGGTCCTCAACCCCAGCTCTCTCAGCCTTTCCTCATAAGAGAAGTGATCCAGCCCTCCAGTAATTTCTGTGGCCTCCTCTGGACTCACTCCAACAGGTCCATGTCCTTCCTGTGCTGGGGCCCCCAGGAGCTGGATGCAGCACTGCAGATGGGGTCTCACCAGAGCAGAGCAGAGGGGCAGAATCCCCTCCCTCCGCTGCTGCCCACGCTGCTTTGGATGCAGCCCAGGACATGTTTGGCTTTCTGGGCTGGGAGTGCACGTTGCTGGGTCATGTCCAGCCTCTCGTCCACCAGGATCCCCAAGTTTGTCTTGGCAGGGCTGTTCTCAATCTCTTGATCCCATGGTCTGTAGTAATACTGGGGATTGCCCTAACCCAGGGTCAGCACCTCTTGCACTTGGCATGGTTAAACCTCAGGAGGTTCCCATGGGAACACTCTTTGGGCTTGTCTAGGTCCCTCTGGATGGCATCCCATCCTTAAGGTGTGTCAGCTGCACCACTGAGCTTGGTGTCATCTGCAAACTTGCTAAAGGTGCTGTTGCTTCCACTGTCTGTGTCATTCATGAAGATACTAATCAGGACTGGTCTCAGGATGGACCCCTCAAGGACACCACTCATCATCGGTCTCCATTTGGCCATCAGGTTGTTGACCACTACCATCTGGAGGCGACCATCCAGCCAATTCTTCATCCACCAAATAGTCCATTGATCAAATCCATATCTCTCCAACTTAGATAAGAGGATGTTGTGGTGGATCATGTCAAAGGCCTTAGAGCAGACCAGAGAGATGACATCTAGAACTCTTCCCTTGTCCATTAATGTAGTCACTCCATCATAAAAGGCCATTAGATTGGTCAGGTAAGTCCTGCCCTTGGTGAAGCCATGCTGGATCTCTCTGTCCCCCATTTGCCTTAGCATAGCTTCTAGGAGGATCTGTTCCATGATTTTCCCAGACACAGAAGTGCAACTGACGGTTCAGTAATTCTCAAGGGCCTCCTTTCTACCCTTTTTTTGAATGGTGTAATGTTTCCCTTTTTCCAGTCTTCTGGGACTTTACCTGACTGCCATGACTTTTCGAACATCATGGAGATTGGCTTGGCAACTGCATCAGCCAGCTCCTTCACATACTTCTCAGGGGTGTATTCAAATGTTGATATGTGCTTGAAAAAAGCATTGGCTTTTATACCTGTGAAGGTACTTCTTCACCTACTGATTTGGCCATTCCTTTGACCTACCTAATTTTCAACATTTCACCTGTTAGTTGTCTTGTCATGTACAAAGGGGAGATCTTCTCAAGCCCTTTGTGTTTGATCAGTCTGTCAGCACCCCAGGGAAGCCAAGACCCTTGTGCCCAACCAGTCTGTCGGTGTCCCATTATGGGGACCCTTCACTCAGCTGTCCCACTGGATCAGAGGGCAGTTCAAATGTCCCGATCAGGGACACACATCAGCAGCATAAGAGAAGCCCTCTCCCAGGTCTCCCCAGTTGTGTATCTTACCTGTTACTGGCCACTGCTGGCACCCTTGAAGGACTCACACTAACAGTTTACAGAGCGCCACTCCGTATCATAGAAAATTGTGACAGCTTAAGGTTTGAAGATTGATGGTGACAATACCTGGCTGCAAAAACTTATTCAAAATAATATACAGATAAGCTCTAATGCTTAACAAAAACTATCTTGAGATAATCAGTGCCCATAAACTACTGGCTCTTACCCAGCAGACGTTCCTATGGGAAAGAGGACAGGTTCAGCCCAGAAGTTAGGATGGAGTCTTCCCTGACTTCTCCCCATTCTTAACTTGCTTTTATACTATTACTTTACATTTTAGGTGGAGCCTGAGTGACTCTAGTCATACATAACTTTGTCGCTGATTGGTGTAAATCCTAAGGCATAGTCAATGAAATATAGAACACATGCTCTGTGAGGGCTGGTGGTACTTTGGAGGCAGATAACTTTGGAATGGGGGTGTCTGTCAGTATTACATCTGGGATCAGGCCATCTTGCTGTTTCAACAGCAAGACATCTTTTTTTTCCCATGGTTGACAGCTGCTATGTGAATTATCAGCTACAAGGTACCACCAAGTTCCCTCCATTGCAAGGATTTCCATGGAACCTGGCCGTGGTATCTCCACTCCACTCCACCCTTCCTTTCGTTCCCTGTGGCATGTACTGTGTGTGGGAAGTCAGGCATGCTGATTGCATCCTATCCAGGGAATAGAAACTGCTTTTCACCCTATAATGTCTGTATCGTTATAACCTCTGTTAGAATGTGAATATAAATTCCCAGTTTTTTTCTAATTTACCCTCAGTCATTTTCCCATATCATGGTATTTTAGGTTCCTCATTTAAACACAGTCCCAAGCTTTCTGAAACTTTTTTCTCCATCTCCAGTTACGCCCTTTTTGCTGCTCTTTAGCCATGGTAACTTCTTTTTAGGGTTATTCATTTTTCTCAAACTTAAGTATAGTGTACTAAATAGTGCTAAATCTTGACAGATGGTAGAGAGACCATTTAGCTGCTTTTCCTAACTTCCTTTTAGCCAGCTGCTTCATTCTGATGTGATTTTTCTCCTTGAAATCAAAGACAGCTATAGTGCTTTCTTTGGAGTTTTGCTCCATCAAAGATGTTTTATCTGTGTATACTTTATGATTTCTTGGAGGTGGGTTTAGTGGCTGCAGTGTTGGGAGCTAGACCTCTGCACAAGTGAGGACCAACACAGGCGTTACACTTCATGCATGGATTAGCAAAGATTGGAGCCCTTCCATGCAATAACTGTGCCAATGTCTAAAAATTAAATAGTAACAGTGGATTTATTTGGGGTGAGTGTTCGGCACACAGAATATCCATTGACATCAGAAATACTGATTTCTTTTTATTTTTAAGATTAGGAATTTTTAAAATTCATGTACCCATAGAATTAATTAAATGGAACTGTAAAGTGAATGTCTGGTGTAACGAGTCTACAGGCATGTGAAAGAAAAGGTGATTGGAAACAGTCACCATAGGTTTACTTAGGGTGAATTATGCCTGACCAGCCCGGTTGGCTTCTCTGATAAACTGACTAGATTTGAGAATGGGAGAATAGCAGTTCACGTAATTGATTTTAGCAAGGCTTCACTCCCACAGTATTCTTTTGTCCACATGAGAATATTAATGGTTTTGATGGACAAGAGCTCAGTGTGTAGAGCAGTGGGTTTATGATTACACTCTGAAGCTGACTGAAGGACATCCTATACCTGAAGGCCAGTAGCAGGTGGAATATCCTGAGACCTGTCCTGCTTAGTGTCTTTATCAATAACCTGCTAGAAATAATAGAGAACACTGTATTCAAATTTGTAGATGACACCAGATTAGGGTGACCAGTTGATACCCTTGAGGGCAAGGCCACCATCCAGAGAGACCTAGAGAGGCTGTGGAAATGGGTCAGCAGAGGAACCTTAGGAAATTTGAGGTGGACAGTTGCCAAGTTGTGCATCTCACAAAGAATAAGGCCATGCAGTGACTCAGGCTGGTGCCTGACTGGCTGGGAGCAGCTCTGCAGCAAGGGACATGGGACCTTGACAGGCACAAGCTGGGCAGGAGCCAGCACAGTGTCCTGACTGCAGGGACAGCCAGCTGCACCCTGGGCTGTGTCAACAGGGGCACAGCCAGGACAGCAGGGGAAGTTAATGATCTGTCTCTGCCCAGTCCTTGTTCAGTCACATGTAAATTACTGTGCACATCCCCCCACACCTGACACAGGAGAGATGTCAACAAACCAAAGCAGCTTCAGTGAAGGGGCCCCCGAAGATGAGCAGGGAGCTAAACATAAATCCCACAAGGAGAGCCTGAGAGAATGGAGCTTATAGAGAAGGCTTTGGCAATGTCTTTTCTGGTGCCTAGGAGGATGTTAGTGAGAAGTGTTTTCACAGTGTTGCATGGTAGAAGGATGGAAGGGAGGCAAAGATTGAAACAGGAAAGGTGTAGACTTCATATAGAAAAAACTTTATTAGCACATGGAGACTCAAGTTGGAAGAGGTTGCTCTGAGAGGTGCTGTGGTTTCCATCCTTGAGATTTTCAAGACATCCAACATGGCAAGTTTAAACTCTGGGCAATCTGATCTGAACCTTACCCTGCTCTGAACAGGAGGTGGGAGGAGGTGATCTTCTGATGTCACTTCCAACCTAAACTTTCTGAGTTTGCTTACAAACTCATCCAAGAATGACTCCAGTCATCCTTGCCAGCTGTTTGACTGGACCTATATATTTCATACACATACATACATACATACATGAAGAATTTGAGATGAATTAATAAATGTTTTTTTAGAGTCTAGGAGTGAAAGTGGTGTGGGTGATGTGAAATAGAGCAGTTTGTTGTGGGTATTGCAGTCTGTTGCTACAGAGTGTTTACTAACTTACTGTTCCATGACCGAAGGTGTCTTTGCTGTATTCTGTATTCTTACATGGAGTACTCAAAGGCAGGGTAGATTTTCTTAAAAAGAAGACCAAGATGGAAAGCTAGAGAGTAACATAGTATCAAAGCAGTGAGCAAATGTACCAAGAGCTCAGACTCTGAACATCAGTGGCTGTCGTTTGGTCCCTGCAGAGTTACTGGTTCTGTCATTATTCTTTGTGAAAGCACTCTGTTCCTCACTGGATCATCATCTTTCAATATTCTTAAAATACTTTCTTAATTCCCTATTTATATCCATTGTTTTTTAATTAGCTGGAGCTTAAACCAGTTTAAATTTCAGACGACTTTGAATGCACCTTGCTGAAATCTGAACCCAGCTCGTTGTTAGACAGGCTGGCACAGGAAGACAAATAGTCCCTGAGGCAGAGTCAGATCTGATACTTCACATTGCTTTCCCTGGAAGAAAATCTTGCCCAAAGCTACTAAGGTTTTGATGGAATTTGTTATGATTTACTAGGTTTAAAACTCAATTCAGGTATATAGAATTCCTAATACGCCTGCTAAGAAATCGGGTAAGCCTAACTTAAGTGCTGGTGTATATGAACAGCACTTATTTGTTCTGCTTGCCTTAAGGTTGTTGAGCACTTTTTCCCTCATGTGTCTCTTTCATTTAAGCTGGGCTGCTTGTGTTTCTCCCAAGTAATCAGTGTTGAATAAATCCATCAGTATAACATCTCAGTTTAAAAATATTGCTAGAACACAGCACTGAAAATGAAATTACTGATATTGCTACTATAACTTGGACTTAATGCCAACAAACTCTTACTTCGTGAAACATTTAAGAATGAAAAGTATGATTTAAATTGTGTACGCTTTCATAATGGCACATAAAATAAAACTCTTCATTGTTAAACTAGACTGAAGATTATTAACCAAACTGAGGTGCAGTCCTCTTATAGGTATGACAGTGAATGAGCTCAGCATAATCTTGTTTCAGGACACCATTTGGACCTAGGGTGTATGTGCTCTTTCTCTTTTTTGCATGTAAGTGATGCTCTGTGTCCATGGTGCAAAGAAAAGGTGTTGGTTTTAGCTCACTTTGAGGACAAAAAAGAGCATATTTACAACCTCCATCCATGTGTGTGTTTCCTGTTAGCATGCATGTTCCTTTTATCTGGGGGAAAAGAGCACAAATCCTGGGATTATAACAACAGTATATGAGGCAGCTGTTAGACATTCAGTTTTCTGAAAGCTAAGAAAAGACTCAAGCTCTTAAAATAGAATGGTGTTTTTCAGCACTTTTCTCCTGGTGACCACCTAGAAATGCCTCTTGTAGGTACAGAAAGATCCACTTCTTTCCTCTACAACATAGCAATTAGCTTTAGACATTATTTTGTAAAGAGAAGCAGTGAAAATAATAAGAGCTAAAGTAGTTTATCATAACTACCCAGAAATTGTCCATTAAAATGGGGCATCAGGAGGGTGGGGAGCAGTGATACCCAGATGAGGAGACAGGGAGACAGGTGCCCTTCTTGCCACCCTTATCCATGGCAAGAGACTTGTCACTGTAACCTGAGGCACCAGTTCCTTGGCCCTTTGGGAGGCTGCTCAAGACTCTACCCAACACTATTGCGCAAGGAGGCGATATTAAGGCAAGACTGCAGAGAAACATTTCCTTACCCCTACTGTGAATTTTACTTGAGGTGCTATTTTGTCCAGTCTTTTCCTAGTTCAGGCAGTAGCTAAGGAAACTCTTTTCCGTGCCTCCTGAAGGAATAAAGGGAGCAAGGAAAAACTCCAGTTGATAGAGAAAGCATCGAAGTAGAAGCAGGGAGTCAATAGTTACTTTTATAGAGAGGTTAAGGGGGCTACACACTATAAATCGCGAAGGTGGGACGGGAGATCTCAGAACTGATATATTTAGGAGCAGTTTAGTTATCTGTAAAATTTGTTTACAGTTGCCATCTGAACCATCTGTTGTCTCTCCTTGCGTTGTAGTCAGTTGGGGTAGATGATATTCTGTAATAGATGAAAGGTTTTTTAAAAGTATGGTTTATGTCTCTACATATACATTTATAGAGTACATCTTCTAACGAGGCCTAGATCCCATCGGTGCTATTTGGGGATGCCACTGTAGTAACAATGATATATTACATGCTGTTAAATGCTGTGTTTGCAAAGCATTTCCAATTAAAGTTGTTATGCAAATGAAAGTTGCCTCCTTTCTCCATCTGGTTGTTTGCATACAGGCTATGGCATGCTTTTCAGTGAAATAGTTTTTGGTGTTATATTTCTAAAAGTTTAGCTTTTATGTTGGCAGGGGTAGGGGGGGACTTCCCTCATACGGAGTCATAATGTCTCATGACAGGAATTGCCACCAGTGCATGGAGCTGTTGGATGTACAGCTCTGTGCTCGAGCGTTTGACCTGATGGAGAATTGACTGCAGCAGTGTTATGTTCTACCTCTCTTGCTGGTGAGGGCATGGAAACTACTGCGCAGTGTCAGGAATCACAGCTGCTTTCCAAGGAGTCAAGTAGTATTAGGAACCTAGAATAGGTGTTCAGTTCCAGACACATGTTGCAGTGTTCTCCAGGGTAGTGGCCAAGAAAACATGCAAGACCAGATCTGGTGTCTGAGCTGCCCGCTGATCCACAGATTTGGTTCCTTCAGGTCGTGTTTCGGAGACCAGAGGCAGCTTTTTCCCCTGCATCTTAGTGAGAATGTCACCATGCAGGCTTGCCGCCTAGACACTTGTCACAGGGACTGCAGGATGACCAACAGAGGTGGGAATCAGCTGTCATTTTTGAGAATGAAAGGTAAAGTCCATTCTGTGCAGGCATTAACATTAGTTGAAAAAGCAAAATCTCCATTAGGATTCCACAGAATTGAGATTATATGAGATTTAATGCACCGTTTACAGATGTCTTTATTCCACTGCAGTTTTTGTCAGGATTTGTCAGTCTCACATATAGTCATGACCAATCTATTTGAGAGCCCATTCTGAGTATGTATCTAATAGTTTGTATGGTAGTTATTTCACAACATAGTACTCACTGCAGAGAAATTGCACCTTCTAGTTTAACTTTTACAAAGTGTTAGGAGTTTAACATCTGTGAAGGAATGTGTTCAGTCTGGATATGTGGCTCACAGTTTTCCTTTAATAGAAAGAACATGATTATGGATCAAATAACACTGAATCGTAGGTTAGGTTGTCCCCTCTGAACAAAACAGCAAAGAAAACATTTCTGCCAGCATTAATAACTGTTTTCTGTAGTGTTTAGTCTTGTAGAAGATAATGCAACAGATTTTGTTGCCCAACCTAAATGACTCTTATGTGTTTGATGTGAGACAAGTCCCAGCATCTGTGATAAGCACTACAAACAAAAATACAATGAATTTTTCTGCTGTTTCAGCTAGAGATGTATTACCTTCCTCTAGGATCACAACATGTGGTTTTCCTTAGAAATGGAAACCACATTTTAATTCAATGCAAGCTTAATCTGATTCATTTTAATTCAATGCAAGCTTAATCTGATTGGGGGGCCAAATTACAGCAAGTTTCAAAACCTGGTGTATGCTCTGGGCTCAATATCAAAATGCATTTCTTTCCTCATAGAGGGCTTGGGTTTTTTCCCCCTCTACTTGTGGAGTGTGGTAGATAATTGTCACCTGTTAAACATCTTGTATTTATAAGAACTCCACAGAATTAATTTAGTGTATGAATTCTAATGGCATGTGAAAGGAAAGGGATCAAGCTGAACAATCCAGTTTTTGCATATGAAAAGAGTAAACAGATGCATAAATACCACAGGGTGTGATGACTCTGCTCCTCTTAATACAAAGTACTGCAAGAAGTTGTATATAATTATGTGTGTGTGTATGTATAGATATATACATGTATTAGCATGTATTTGAATACGTGTATTTTAATACAGTTATGTATGTATTATGTACACATACATAATGTTATATGTATATGTTATGTACACATACATGAGTATATGTAGGATATATGTTTTCTCCTAGAGAAACTGATGCTGTGAAGTTAGTATTCACATTTGGCAAAGAACTCAAGAAATGGGTACTGCTATCGTTTCATTGATGTTTGTTTTAACATTTCTAGTTGTTTATTCTGAAATACTAATTGTTTTTAGGGCTTAAAGTAATGAAGAGAGACAATTTTTCTTTAAAGTAAACTTCTAGCAACTAAATGCAGTGCTGCTGAAAGGGACCTGGGGGTCCTGGTCAATGGCAAGCTGAACATGAGTCAGCAGTGCCCTGGCAGCCAGGAGGGCCAACCCTGTCCTGGGGGGCATCAGGCACAGCATCGCCAGCCGGGCAAGGGAGGGGATTGTCCCGCTCTGCTCTGCACTGGGGCGGCCTCACCTCGAGTGCTGGGGACAGTTTTGGTGCCACAATATATGACATTAAGGTCTTAGAGGTGTCCAAAGGAGGGTCACGAGGATGGTGAAAGGCCTTGAGGGGAGGCTGTATAAGGAGTGGCTGAAGTTACTTGGTCTGTTCAGCCTGGAGGAGACTGAGGGGAGACCTCATTGCAGTTACAACTTCCTTGTGAGGGGAAGTGGAAGGGCGGACTCTGATTTTTTCACTCTCATGACCAGTGACAGGACGTGGGGGAAGGGCCTGAAGCTGAGTCAGGGCAGGTTTAGGATGGATATCAGGAGAAAGTTCTTCACCCAGAGGGTGCTTAGGCACTGGAACAGGATTCCCAGGGAAGTGGTCACACCTCCAGCCTGACAGAGCTCAAACATTTGAACAATGCTCTCAGACACATGGTTGGACTCTTTGGGTGTCCTGCGTAGCACCAGGAATTGGCCTCAACAATCCTTGTAGGCCTTTTCCAACTCAGCATATTCTGTGATCCTGTAAATGTACAGGACTGCAAATCCTTGCTAATCTTTTTATCTCTAGGCAGCAAACTAGGAAGAACATATAAGGCAGATAGTAAAAAGTAGTTGTTTCTGTAGGTAGCTGACAGCCCCAGACCTGTTTGTCGGATGGTGGCATCTCATAATTCACATCCTATTCCTTCATCATCCATAAATGATGAAATTGGTCACAGAGTTTTGACATAAAAATTTGTACACTGTTTAGAAAACTGTATTGGATTCTTATTGCAGCAGTGTGGGACAGAGGCTAGAGAGAAAAAAAGTCAAAATTATATTGAAGAATACTATTGTAATATTTCATCATAGTTTACATGTTCAAAGCACTTTGGTAACTTCTGTTATTGTATAAATGTCTAGCATAAAAAGCTGCTCAGTATTTTATAAGGGAATTAGTAGTTAAATGGTAAATATCATTAAAAGAATTACTGGTTTACCATTTAAAAAGTCATTTTAAGGATGAGCACTGCTAAATATAAATTTTTAAATTTGAGTATCGTGTACATCTCTATCTCTACACCCATGTTTTAGCCTCAGGAGCTGAAAACCTGTAGCTCTGTCATGTGAAACCCCTGAATAACCTTCCGGTTACATGAAAAAAGAAGATTAATATTAATCACTTTACATTGTTTATTTGAGTTAATATTTAATGTGCATTATGAGTTTGTAAAGTAAATTGCTTGCAGTAATTCATTATGGAAAGATAATTGGTTTATAATTTTATTGTGTCTTGTATGTTCATACTGGCACTAACCAAAGAAAAATTATAATAGGAATTTTTCTCTAATTTAAAACAAAATTTTCATGTTGGTATTTTTTTCATTCGAACATCATAACACAGGTTGTTTTATGAATACTTCAGAACTTAAATACTCCTAATGAAAGACTTAAGCATCTTATACATCTTGTTTTTCTTCCTGTTTACATGAGAATAGGCAAGTATTAATCACTGCTGAAAATTTTTTTCAACAGGTCAGAGAAAATTTAGGAGTACTTGTTATGGCACAAAGATTTTTAAACTTCTTAATGTTTTCATTTGCCCCTCTAATCCCTTTGGACAGGTCATTGAGTGGTATGAGTAGTTGCAATTACACAGAGTTTCTGAGTAGCTTTGTGGTTTAAGTTGGTTGGATTGTTAAAATATTTTTTAGTATGAAGAAACAGTTTGTGTTGCTTAGCCTGTAGCTTACCTAAAAACCAGAAATTCAAATTAGGTCTTTACCTGTTCAGTGTTCATATAAAGACACAATAAACATGCTCTTTAAGGTATAATATTTGAGATGGGAAGTATTTGGTGTTCCTTTCTCATGTAAATAGTCTTTTCTTACATAACTAGTCATTATCAGTTCAAAGTGTTTGCTTCTGCTAAGGCTAGTAACAATTTTGGAATTGGTGCACATATTTCTCTGAAATTAAGGGTAAATGAAACACATTTGATGAGTTTTATTTCTGTATCAGTGCTGGCCAAGAAACTAGAAGCATACATATGGTTACATTATGATACAGTTACACAGACCATCTACAGTAAGAAAATCTTCCATTATCTCTCACCAAAAAAAGTTATTTTGTATCTGTCTTATTGAGCAGAAAAAATGGCATTATTCCCACCATGTTTACATCTAAAGGATGAAGAGCTGAATTTGCTACTTGCATGTTGCTGTAGAAATTATGCACCATCATAGAAAGAAATAAATGTTTTCAATCTCATGAAGTAAACATTATTAAATTCTTGAATCATTAAAGTGGAAACAATTTAGTACTGCTGTGAAAAATCTGCAATGTATCAGCGCTGAGACTGTTTGTAAATACAAAGTAAATTCTAACTAACAAGGAAAACATTATATAAGCCAAATAGAAGATGGCTATGCCACTTGGTGGTGCTTTTTTTTATGGTTGTGGTTTGGGTTGGGCAGGATTGTTCTTTGTTTTTAATTACCAAGTTAACACTTTCCTGAAAAGAGCTAGTTGAAATTGTAGAAATTCTCACCCTGGAACCTCTTGGGAAGTCCTGATCCAGTGGTCTTCTCAGTACAAAGTCAACACCGCATCTAGACCGGGTTGCTGAAGGCTTTGTCTAGGTGTGCCTTGAGAACCTCCAAGGACAGGGATTATGCTGCCTCCCTAGGCAATGTTTTATAGTGCTTAATTCTGGTTTTGAACATTCCTTTCTTCATGCCAAGTCAGAGCCTCCTTCATTTTAATTTTTGACCATTGTCTTCTGTGCTTCAGCCACTGATCTCAGTAAAGAGCTTAGGTCAGCTTTCATAAAGGAAGGTTGCTGTTAGGTCCTGCTCCCCAGGCAGTTATTTCCCACCCTGTACCATTGCAGGTGCTTACTCCTAGAAGCAGAACTTTGCATTTGTCCAGTTTGTATGTCAGGTTCCTGCTGGTCTTTCCTCCAGCACACAGCTCTCAAAAGTTGCCCCCAGATAGGATAAGAGGCAGCAGACACCAGTTGGAACAGAGGATTTTTGGATTAAGTGCAAAGATTTATGTTTCTGATCCATGTGCCTAGACGTGGCTTTCAAGACAACTTACTCCATGATTTTTCCAGGTGTCAGAGAAATATTATCCTATCACCTTGCCATTTTTTAAATACCAGTATAGTATTTTTTTTTGTCTGTTATTGAGGACCTTAGCCAAACTCCATGCCTTGCCAAATGGCAGACTTTCAGTGTCACCAGCAGGCTCTTGGCACCATCACATGCATCAGATTTGTCAAGTCTTTTGCTGTTTGCAAACTATTTGCTGCCAGTGTCTCTCCTCCTTGAGCTCTCCAAACATAAAACCCTGGGAGACCCTGCTGGGGAAGACTAACACAGAAGGTATCAGGTACCTTGATCTTGTCCATGCCTGTGATTACTCATATAGCAATAACTTGTGGTTATATAGCAATAACTTGTGGCTCATCTTCTGGTGTTAATGTAGCAGTAGAAGCTGTTTTCATTGCCTTTGACATTGCTTGCACATCTCAACTTAAGCTCATGTTTAGCTTTCCTAACAGCACCCATGTGTGTCAGCGCAGTATTTCTGCTTTCCTCTTTCCACATCCTGTCCTCACTTCCGTCCCTTGTACCTGCCCTTGCTATGCTGGAGCTCAGTGGCCAGTTCCTCAGGCTTTTTATTTGGTACATTTACATAAATAATCTTGTCTTGTGGTCTGTTCAGTATTAAAACTTGAGGATTTTTTTCTGATTGATGCAACCTTTCTCCTGTGACAAAAGCTGAGGATCAAATGCTAAAAATAAATCAGTTAATTAGCCTTAATTTTCTTCATTTGAATTAGTTTTACACATAAATCAGTATTTAGAACATACGTCTGGAATTTTCTGAGAAGCTTCAGCTAGGTTTTCAGTGATAAACAAAACTCATCCATGCTTTGTAAAATTAATGCAAGTAGCATTCATTTACTGTAAAATTGAAGACTTCCAATGTACTCTTGAATCCTGAGAAAAATTGGGAAAATATGGCCTATCTGGAAGAAACTGGATAGAGGAGATGTAGCCTTTGTGTGTCTGTGTAACAGTTGATACTGTCTGTCATGACTTCAGAGCAGCTGAAGTAAAAGCTGGATCTCACAAGGAAAAATAAGCTGAACACTGTTTAGAAGATAAGACAGTGATGTACGGATAGACAGCAAAGCATATGGTGCCAGGAGCTTGATGCTGGGAACAGTCCCACTCTGTATCTTCATTATTAATTTGGAAAGAATGCAAACATATGTTAACTTTTATTTTATATTTTTTTTTGCGTAAATGGAACCTTATGAATTGAAGAATCTTGTACTTTACCAGTCAGGACAGAGGACAATGTGATTTGGCACAATTATTTTTTTATTGGCAAAAAAAGAAGGCAGAATAGTATTTGACTTGGAAATGTCAAACTAATGTAATTAAGGGGAAATGAGGCCGATTTATTTATTTAAAGACAGAGACATCCATGTAGGAAATAATGGTGCTTCAAGAGACCCTTGGCATTCCTTCTCCCTAATGGCAGAATGGGAGAGAACTGTGTTCCAAAGGCATCCACTCGTGGATGAAGGGAGAAGGAGCTGCCCTTTCCTGCAAAGATGTGTTGCTGTTTGGGACAGAGAGGTCAAATTGGGATTTAAGGAGAACTTCTAGAATCTGTGACAGTATTGAGCAAGTGTAGACTTCTTGCTCTTAGTGATTTGTAATCAGTAAACTGAGTAATCAGTTCTGTGCTTAAACAAATCACAGGTTGAGGGCTGAGTTAAAACTTCACAGAGAAAAAAAGAAAACTGGCATATGGCTTAATCTGTCACTAGTGTAAGGATGTTCTGGAAAGCTGGGAGCATGGTTAAAGTATTATGGATTCTTAGGCAGAAGAGAGGCTACAGGCAGCCATTGAATTTGGCCATTTTGCAGTGTGAAAATGCCATCAGAATACATTTCAAAACGTGAACAGTTATCAGGAGAACAGAAAGATCCATCGTGCAGCAGTTCATCAGCGCAAGCACAGGAGCAGCATCACTGGAGTTGTTTTACAGCACCTCGGAATGCCAAGCGTGTCTCTTCCACTGATACTCTTTCAGGCATCAAGTACTTGCCTGCCAGCGCTGTGGTGAATGAATCTGGGGATAGAAAAGAAACCAGCATTTCTCTTATGTCTGCTGTCTGGGAAAGGCTGTATTTCAGCAACAGGTATCTTTGTTGTGCCTAACAGTATGCCTTTCTTCCTTATTGCTTTCATTCTATGTGGAACAGTGGTTTGGGTTTTATCCTTAAAAAAAACCAATTAAAAAAGAGTAGAATAATTTCAGAGCTGCAATGCTGAGATTTACTTTCTTCACCTGTGTTTTCATGTATTTCTTTTAAACTTTCTGGTCAAACAATCTCAAAAAAGTTGAGAATATTTAAATAATGTCCTCTGCTGCATATGAGATTGTGTTTGACATTTGCTTGGTATTTGCTAGTATATCTTGCTGGTTTTAGTCTCTACAGCATCTTAAACTTTGCTTCTATAATATATATTGAAAAAGTACTTCTTAGCATTTAGCAAGTAATGTTAGCTTTATATTTTATAAATATGAATTCGCTAAATGTTAAATTAAATGATAATGAACACAAATTCAGGAAATGAAGATATAATGCCATTGTTAATACCGAATTTTTATTATTTTTAGTGAATCCTGCAGGAAAATTCCACAGTCATTTCATAGAGTGTTCCTGTTACAGTTTCTTCTGAAGATTTTTTTTTTCAAGAAACAGTGACTGCATAGTAAGCTGGACAGATGTTTACATAGTAGATGTAACATAGCATTTATGTGAGTCACTTCATATAGGAATTGCTCTAGAATAATAACCATTCACTTAAGAAATTAATTCACAGTATGTGCAGTTACATTTTTCAGGAGTATATGTTTAGGAAAACACATTCAGATTGCAGATTTAATAATAAATTTCTGATATGATTTCATTTTCACTACATATAACCTTGTATTGCTTGATATCATGGAGCTGTTCTTTGAGAAGCTGTTGCCTGGCCTCTTAAAACATCTTGCTGTGTTTGTATCTAAGTGGGGGTAATACATGAACAAGTTGGAAAATGTACCTAAAAAAAACTACCACTATAGTAAATAAGTGAAAGAAATTAATCAGCTGGAGGAACAATAGGCAAATAATTATCGGAAAGGCAAGCTTCATATGCACTGATTAATGGAGCTAATCATCTTTATTTTAAAATATTATCCAGATAATCTTGAAATTTCTCTTAGTTAGTTTTATAGTTTTTGAGGCTAGCTTTAAAAAATTCCTTTTCTCCATTCAGATTAAGAAACTTTCTTGATAAAATGCTTGTTTTCTGTTTGTTATTTTGACTTTTTCTATAATCTCTTTAGTTGTCTCTCAAAATGCCTCAAGCATTGCCACTGCTCAATCGGTATGAAAACGTTAAAGTATCAGTAAGATTTTTACCCTTAAGGATGAGAATATCCAGACAGTTCAAAGAATATCAGGGACCCAGTGTTCTCTCTAGTATTGTTATGGGTGAATTTTTGTACCTGGATGTTTTCTCTGGAGTCACCAAGAGTCTTCTCTCCACATTTTCCATGGCTGGACATCAGATCACACCACCTTGATTCCACAGGAAAGGAATAATGACAGTCCAAGCCATGACCCAGGTTAGAATTACTTCTCTGAGTTCTATGTGTTGTGATTTACTTGAGGTAAAAATAAAAATGTACTTACTTGAGGTTTCACCCAAGCTGACAACCAAGCATCAAGCAGCCATGGTGCTTATGTGCGATAGAAAGTGTTGAAAATTGACCTTGGATTTAGTTGTTTACGTATGTGTAGTTAATTTCCACGCATTGCACTAAAGTAGACTAAAGTGCAGAAGATCAAGTGTGACCATATCGAAAATGTCAGAGTCTTTTGAATCACTGAGGCTTTTATACTTCAGAAATGTGTGCCAGCTCTGTACTGAGGGTTCCAGGTATTGCCTCAGTTAACTCAGCTGCAGTACAAGAGATGGCACTTATGTTTCAAGATCACATGTAATGATCTTGATGTCTCTTCTCTCACTGTGAACTGACGTTGGTGAACATCAACTTGATAGAAGTGTCATCAGTGCTGGAAATCCACAAAAATGGCTCAGTAATTTGCTTGGAAGCGTATGTTTGTGTTTCACAAAGTATGTGGGTATAGTTTCAATAAAAAGTAGTTACTAGAGGGTTGAAAAAGTAGCTAAAATACTACTAGTACTAGGCATTGATGATGGTCAATAGACTTTCATTTCAGCCTGTCTTTTTGTAATTTATATTCACTAAATGACATATGCCACTGATCTCATATTACTAAGTGCAGTCACTAGTTATAGTAAACTCAATTTTAGGTGTTTCAAGCTATTTTTTAAACAGATTTGGATGAATTTAGGTACTGGTTCTTGGCCATAAGACTCTTGAGTAACAAGACACATTCTGACTATTGAACTGTTTAGTTCGATAGTCTAATGATCATGCAAGTCATACAAAATCTCTAAAGGGAAAGCATCCAGAGGCTAAATTCCCTTACTGACTCACTGCTTTAGAGTTTCTTGTTATTCTTTTAATTTCCCCTATTTTTCCCTCTCACCTTGTTTTTTTCACAGGTTTTTCAAAGGTTTCATAATATTCAGCTTTTGTAAACATTTGTTTGTAAAGATTTGGCAATTGCTGCTTTGGTAGCAAATTACAAGTATTAATTAATCACTGTCTGGAGTGTTGTTCTCTATATATCCTTATGCAACAAAGATTAGAAAACAATGATGAGTTCAGCAAAGAGTTCTTAATGTGTCCCTCACTTTAACTTGTAGTATTGCTTTCTCCTCCTCCCAGCTTGTGCTTCCATCTCTTCAGATTTTATCACTTTTGCAGGCATGTGCCAGATGCACGTTCGGATACAGCCTTAGAATGATGCTGAGAAGGCAACAGGGGAGGCTAGCCGTGCCTTTTGAGTCTGCTTCTGAGCCCAGAGTGATGGTAGGGGAGTGACAGCAAAGAGAGAGAATATCCAAAGGCCTGGCTCCTTCCTCGTTGGCAGAGTTTAGTTTTATTTGTTCCTTCTGTGAGATAGCTAGCTCCTGTTCTAGCCTTACACTGAAATAATGATGTGCTCTTTCTGAGCATTTGGAAACTGTGATAGGTAACTGTTAAGTCCCAGTTTGGATGTGACTTCATTCTTAAAGCAGACATTTTATCCATCTCAGTAAATTGAGTTTTATTTTTGACTCTTGGGATGAAATTAGAACAGCACAAAAATTGTTCAAGTTCTCCATTCCTAGATTCTTTTTGACTTTGCACATTGCAAAACAGTTTAAACACTACACTGCTGTTATCTTTGACCTCTCTGCAAATGATTCTTCCATTAGCGACACATCTCGTGGGTGTGATGCAATCAACAGAGATAGAACGACATCATTTCACAATGCCTGCAGTGAGCTGAAGATCTAAGCCTGCTCTTGATTCATCTCCATTCTCCTACTTCCCTAGCTTGTGTTTTCAAAGATCTCAGAAGCACATCTTAAAAATGAACTTTCCTCATCTTTTTCGCTCATTTTTCCCTTTCCTCAGGCTCCTTTTGATAGGTGATTCACGCTACAATAGTCCTTTCCTTAGGGTATTGTAAGGGAGCATTGATACTGCATTAAGTATCTTCACTACCCCTTTTATAAAGACAGTCTTTTCTTTCTCCTGTAGCTCCCTTCTCTGAAGTTGAGTGAGACTGGAGGATATTGTGGCCTTCATGTTTCACGTAGGGATGTTGAACCAAAGAACGTTCTCATCACTTGTGGAATGGGTCTTCAGCTGCAACAGCTCAAACAAGAGCTTGCACGCCATCCATCAGCGGCAAGAGTTGCACTGTCTGTTATGGACTGTTATGTTAAGCAGGAGTTTTACTATTTGTTTGTCCTCATCAGTAGAAGACCCACCCTACGCCATGTGCTGTTCTGTACCCTCCAGCTCTTATCCTGCCTGCCACCAGCCTCCACTAATCAGTAAGAAGCTCATTCATTACTTTTTAGATTTGAAATGCTAACAGGTTGATTCCCTTAAGATTCAAATGAGCTTCTTGTGTCTAGCTTCAAATGTCTCATACAGAGGAGTCTAGACTCCATAACGAATATGAAACCTCACTTTCCATCCAAGCATCCTTGCACATCTGTCCATTTGCAGTCCTGTATGGTATACAAGTACATAATTGCACGGAAGGCCTTGATTCCAGCTTCCCTTGTAGGGTCCTAGATTTTCTCTCTAAAATCTTTCTCTTGCCTTTTCCCTGTGCTGCTGGCAGGCATGGAAAGCAGACATGCAGGCTTCTCAGACCCATTGCTTCTTCCCTGCTGATCCACAGCTTTTGTGCCTTTCATATGAGCTTAGCATCCAGCAAGTAAAAGTAAATGACTGTGTAGTGGTATCTGGTCTTGAAACCCCCTAGTTCCTTAGTGCCAGTCCCACTTTTCCCTTCATCATCAGTCCCTGGTTCCAGGACAAAAGGATACATGGTGTTTAGATCGAAAGGCCTCAGCATGGCCATCAGTGGTCTGTTGCCATGTCCTCCTGCCGCATGATGGCATGGGCTTTAGCCTGCATTTAGATCTTATTTCCTGAACGTCCTGAAAATCCTCTCTCCAAACTGATGATCATCTTTCTCAGAGAACTTGGTTTCTGTGTTTGAAGAACAGATTGCTCACCAGTGTCTCAGTAAATGCTGCCTGTAACCCATGGACTGTGTTTCTCTTGAGTTCCTTTGGTCCAGCAACCTCAGGCAAGCTCCCAGAGACACCATCTGCATCATGGTGCATCAAGGCTGCTTTCTGACGGTTCAGGTGTTTGTAGGTGAGATGTTCAACAGGCATCTACTTGCTGGAGCTCTATGTTTTGTTCTGGGTGGGTAACCGCAGTTCTTTAAGATGGTTTCTGTGTCACAGTGATTCACCTGACTGGCAAATTTCCAGATGTTGCCAAATTGCCCCTGGATCAAAGCTTCTGTTTATCTTCTCAGCTCACTGATGTTTCCAGCAGCTCTGCTCACTATGTACTAGCACTCATGTTACCTCCAGCAAGGGCTTCTTGCCCCGTTTCTAGTTTCAGATTTTCAGCTGCATCTCTCTTCCCTTCCTTCTTCCTGCCATACTCCGGGAGCGCATTGACTGGTTTCTTGTTAATGCAAGAGGGACAAAACAAAAACATGTCAATATTTTTGCACAAAGCAATATATTCACATAACATATTTTAAATTACTAGAGAAAAAGCTAGGTTCTGTCTTTTTGGAAAAGAGGAAGAACATTAAACAATATGCCATGGTCAAAACAGAATTTCTGACAGTTTTTATTTCAATTTAAACATGCAGTTTACTTGGGGGAAATTGTGTTAGGGACTTGTCTTCAAGCATGAATTATAAAATACACAAAATAGTAAAATATGGAAAATTTTCCATAGGTCATCCGTTTTCTATAGGAAAATAGATCATGACTCCTAGTTTAAGGAAATCAGACCAAAACTAGCTACGTCCTCTGATCGCACTCAAAGGAGAGAGTCAGGTCACAGCTTGAAGTTACCACCCTTATCCATAACATGCGTATTGCTACATGGTCATTTTTGAGGTCTTTCTTGGAGTTGGCAAGGTTTGGGTGTGTCCACCTTCTTTGGGGTATCTCCAGATTTGATCCCTAGCCAGTTCCCATGATTTTATCTGAACTGATACCAGGATTCTTAAATAAGTTGTTAGCAAGAGCATCATGTTGTTGGCTGGTCCAATGCCAACAAAAATCCATCCTGCATTAGCTCTTTGTGTGGACAATGAATTGATCTCAGAAATGGTGAGCTCAGTCTCACTGGACTGAATAGCTTTAACCACATACGACCACTGGAGCCGAAGTTCATCGTCCTCAAGAAAAATAAGCAAAGTGAATGTACATTCCGTTGTTCCAAGAAATTCCCAGTTTAACTAAAGGCAGTTCTCTGAGTTCATTCTGCAATTGACTTGAAGCATCCTAGTCTGTTAGTAGCTGTAATGGTCCTTCAGGTATTTCACAGAAACTGTCCCTGACTTATACCGCCATATTTTGTTTTCCATTACTGTGGCTGCACATCTATGTTTGGTTGCAGCAGAGAAATACATTATTCTGTTTTCTTCTGTGCAGGATGGATGACTTGTGTTTTCAGAGACACTTTGTGTCAGAATGAGTTTTGCGTAAGGGAGGATACATAGCTGCTGAACACTGAATGATTCAGCAGGGCTCCAAGAGAACAGACTTTGACATATAGATGTGTAAATGACATGAGCTTTTCCAGGACTTACAGCATTGATTCATTTACTTATCCCTATTTTCTCTTGCTGTATTTATTCTTTTGTAGCCTGGATGTTTTCCTAAAGAACTCTTTCAGACTTCAGTTATAAATTTCCAGCAATCATAAATCTTCTATGACCATTGTTTCATTACAATTGTCCTGATGTTTGTTTGTACTGCAGAAAAATGAATAGACATCTGTAATTTTGCTTCTTCTTATTACAATTTTAATTGGTATTTTGGGGACTTTATATACTTATATGAAATCTATTAGGATTTAGGTTTGCATTTTATATGTGATCATATATAAGACACATGAAATGTGTCTCAAATTAATTCACATATTTTCAGTTTGACTGTTGTCATCTATTCCAAGAGCTTGTTGAAAGGCTTTAGATTAGTCATGATTATTAAAACTTGTGGCTTAGGTTGTGGAAAAATGTACATTTTTAAAATAATATCTGTGTTTGATCATTCTAAATGAGATGTCTATATTAAAAAAGGCAAAGAGAGAGTGAGGAAGCGTAACAATAAAAGCCATAAACAATTCTTCTTTGGAAGCCTGCCTTGCAGTACCTTAGAAGAACAGGGACATGTGAAAGACCTAGAAAAGTGAGTAAGTAAAAGCCTTGTATCACATTCAAACTGATAATGTGTTTGAAAAAGATTGTGAAGAAAAAATTATGAAGAATGACAGTGAGTGTCAAATCAGATATTTCGGAGGTATGATGTTTGAGATACAGTAGTTTACAAGACTCCTCTATGGTCAAGTGCAAAAACTTTATGACTTGAGAGCTAGCCAGGATAACAGGCAAGGAAGTGTTATTCAGAATTAGTCAGAAGATGGACAGGCAGCTTTGTTAAATTTAACACAGGAAAGCAAAAGCTAATTAAAATTTTCTGTATGGGTTGCTGTTTGCAAGAATTTTGCTATTCCTTTGGGTATGCAGAGTGTAATTGTTTTCTAGTTCATCTGAGAAGTATTTGCTGAAAGAATGTAAATAATTGTGTTTATCTAAATCAAATTTTTACTCTTCATTGAAGAAGCAAATTGCAAAATCTGAAAATAATGAAGAAGCAGATCACATAATGTTTATTGCTGTGAAAAAGAAATTTATGAAGTTTCTCATTAATTTAAAATTAATATTAAAATATGTAATTAGAATTACTTTTGTAATTCTTCTTGTCACAATCCAGTTTATGACATCTTTTCAATGAAAAGTCCATAGCAGGAAAAACAAAGCCAAAGTTCAATGTAGTAGAAGTCAACCACTTCTGAAGAGAGATGATCAATACATTTGAAGGGAATTGCATTCCAGAAGTGCCACATGCTTGCACAGCTCAATACTGGGACTGTAGCGCCTCTGAAAATCAGATATTTGGGTTTTTTTTTTTTCTTTTAATACATTATTCCAGAAACTGCCATAATGTTTAGTCTTGTACTTGTGTTCTTTCAGCTAGTTCTTTTTTTCATCTTGCGGTTAATCCAAATTATACCTCCTGTCAGGAAAGAATCTGCTTCTTATTAATACAGCAAACTTTGCCAAGACTTACATGCTGAATTTCATCTGTGTCTACATAATTCCTTGAGGAGACAGAAGAACGTGGAAAGCTGAGAGTGCCTCAATCCAACTTACACTTTTTTTCCTTCCCTCTATAATTATTACAAATTGTATGTGCAGAAGCACAAGAAGTAGGAAGGTTAGTAAGGAGTTCTGGCTCAGTAAGAAGTTCTGATTCATAGTGTTTAGAGTGTTCAAAGTTTCGCTATCTAACCATTAACATTGAATTTAAATTTTTCGTTTAAAATGTTGATAAATTTAATTTTTGAGACACTGCATTAAATTTGATCCTTTTTTTTTTTGATGTGCACTGGGCCATGAATGAAATTGCTGTTCTGAAACCAGGGATTGTCCAAAATATAATGTGCTAAACCTGCTGGATTCAGTGAGCCTCGTGTGGGGTTTTACATCCTACGATCCCTAATGCAGTATAAAAGTTTCCAAGCCTACTCACAGCATCTGCCAATCTCTTGTTTTACTCCTTTTCTCATGACGAAGACTGACAGGGTAATCTTGGTCTGTAAGACTTCCAGGTTTCCCATTCTCTCTTATGCTGTGATTTGCAAAGAAAATTTCCAGTTTTCCTCTGCTGTTTAAGAGATGATGAGACATTTGGTCGTGTAGCTTTGAGACACATCTTTAAGTGCTACCTGTTAACCTCCTTGTTCCCTTAGCCCACACTGCCTCGGATTCGAGTCCCGCAGTTGTTAAGGGCCTTGATGTATATGCCCATTCCCAATCGATGGCCAGCTTTTAACCTGGAAAACTACCCCTTGTCATCGTGTAAAATGATACAAGGTTCTGGAGTCAGACTTTCTGAAGTCAAGGTAGGCAACACTTAGAAATGACAAGAGCTTGCATGGGATCAAGAAGAATGTAATGAAACTGTTCAGTGAAAGTGCCCTTGTTGTCAGATTGCTTCTGCAGACTTTGCCAGTAGACAGTTCAGCCTGTGAATCACAGTGTTTGTTACACTAGAGGAACATTTTATTTCTTCCTGAATTTCTCTGCCAGCACTTGTTCACTGAAGAGCAAGTGAAAAGCTTTTGCTTTCTTTGCTCCTGACAAGCATTTCTGAGAGAAGAGAAAAAGAACTTACCATAGGAAGTATCTAAAAATGTTGTAACAGTGGCAAAACTTGGGGAACAAATACTAAATTAGGAATATCAAATTGCCAAGACCAGATAGATAATGTTCATCCAAGAGCAGCAAGAGCACTCAGAAGCAAAAGAGCCAAACTGAAGGCTACAGTGTTTCTCTTTTAGCCCCCATAAAGTGTCTCATAGGACACGTGTGTTCCAAATGGGCTTCCAAGTAGGTCTAGGCAGCTCGGATCTGTATCACATTTGCATCAGACTAATAGAAATGGCAATCAAAACCAACTGAGTAGCTCACATATTAATACAATGTGGTGTGAGAGAACATGGGTGTTCTGAGAAAGAAATTTGTGATGCCACACCAAAATCAGTTAAAATTGATTTTGGATAAGTATGAAGTGATGTATATGGAAAAAGTCATGACTTCACATATACATGTGATGCACTGTAAGCCAATACAACAATGAAGAAGGGTCTTGTGGTGATAACAGGATAATTTCATTAAAATGGTTGTTTAGTGGTCAGTAACAAGATGCTGAGAAGAAGTACCTGAGATGACCTGGTAGCCCAACTCAGAATGGCTTTTCCTGCTTTGTAACATATAACTTAGAGTGGCATTTTTGACAACTTTGATTTAGCTTAGCAAGTTCCTTACCATTTGAGATAGTTGGTCCTGAATTGCTTACCAAATTTTCCAGTAGCATCTGCCTGTTTCGGATCTGTTTATCTCATCAGACCTTATCTTTTCAGACCTTCCTGCTGAAAACTTCCAGAGAAGAAGCAGTGAGTGGTCTTGGTTTTGATGAAATAACAAGAGTTCTTCAGGCCAAAAACCCAGATGACAACCATTTAATAATTCAAAACATAGTGTGGGTTGATAGTACCATTTTTAAGTAGCATAAGCAGAGAATTAATTTATGCATTCTGTACTATTTTTTAGATACAAAAGAAAAAAGGCGGTTTCACAGCAAGCATCAAGAATCAGAGAATGCCCGTTCTTCTGCTACAGTTGTTGTCAAAACCACTATAAATCTTAGTTTCTGGTGGAGTAAAAGTTTTTAGTCCACATGCAATTCTTCACAGTCTTCTTAAAATCTACCCCACCAGTGAGATACATTTTTTTACCAAAGTATCTTTCCTCCAACTCATAAAATTAGACCTTTTTATTAAGGTAATTATCCAGATTTACCACTTGCTGTCCTTTCTTCTTTGGAAGTGCTAGCCCTCACATCTGTCATCTTTGGCTTTGTGAGTCGTAAATGATGTTGAGAAGTGTGTCCCAAACAGACTTTCAGATCATGTCTGTGATTCTCCATGAACAACTGCCATTTTCCATACTGTCCCAACAGTGCCAGTCTAATTTAAAGCATACAGTTTATTAACAATGACTCAGCTGTATGATCCAAAGCACTGTTCAAAAATTAAAGCTATGGAGAAAACTGAAGATTTTGGAAAAACATAATTTCTTAGGGGAAAATGTACATTTTTACGCTACCCCATGACCCCCCCAGAAAAAGCAAAACAAAAAACAACAAACCTACTAGAAAATCTAAATACTCATTCATGCTGTTTGTGGTAGAGATAAATTTTAATGTCTTCACACCCCAGAGCAGCAAAAAAAATCCATTAGCACACAGATTCTCACAGTCATTGACTGTGTGGGAAGATACAGATGGGGTTTTTTTCTTCATTGCAACAATATCACTAACAGCAGGAGCTGAAACACACTATGTCATGTCAACCTGAAACAAATTAGGATTTAAGAATCTAATAACGTTGGGATTGCTCAGCGGTGCAGTTTGCTGACAGAATGTCATTGTGCACGAATGGCATGTGCTCAGAGTTGAGTCGCTCTGGCAGTTAAAATACCCATGTTTCCCTATTAAGCCAGAATGCCAGCAGCTACCTCACTGGGGGCTTCAGTGTAATATAATACATTCATTCCAAATTTTCTGTGGCACTGGGTGGTCAGAGAGCTGTATGGCCAAACCACTGAACTGAAGAAAATGAAGAAAAATACCGGGCAACCTGTCAGAAGCTTAAAATCTGCCGAGTTCAGTGGTTGCCTCACTGTGACTAATTGATGCCATCTCACAGATTCAAATAAAAATATGTTGATATATTCTGTACTATACTTAATGACAATGATTTTAAAAACATCTTTTTTTTTTTTTTTGCTAAAGAACTAAAATATTAATTTTATCAGTTTTCTATATTCTTTCTGTTACAGTGAGAAAGAAAGCAAAGGTTTCATGGGCAGACTTTTCATTTTATTACCAAGAACTGCAAATGTTTGCAGGTTTTTGCTTCATATGTAGCCAGGGCTAGTAAACATTTTAGAGCTAAATAGCTCCTTGTGCAAGTTTCTTAAACCTGATTTGAATTCATGGCTACAGCAATGTATGTACGATCTAAAAGAAAAGTTTGCACAGAGATGTTAATTGCATACACTGTCCATTTTGTTTTACCTGTGATAAAAGAAAACTCTCATAAGCACGTGTTGTATCAACAACAGACAGTTGATATTTTCCAAATTCAGAATACTCTCTAATAGATAGTGCAAATACAAGGCTGTGCTATCCTTCCAAAAATTGGCTGTTCTTAGCTCACTTGTTTTGTGAAGCAGGACACAGCTCACTTGTTCCCAAGTGTCAACAGCCCATGTTAGAAGGCTTTGTGTGGGCACGGCTCTTCTGTGCAGTGGTAGTGTCAGCTTGACCTCCTTCCTGTTGCAACGATATTTTTTAAACTGCCGTGTTTGAAAATGTAAAGATCGTTGTATGTATTAGCTGCTAGTTTTTCAACCACTTCAGAGACTTCTCTGTTCTTGAATTAGCTCACAAATATGCAAAGTATTAGAACATCAGTATCACATATAAACTAAAAGAAATGTTTTTAATTTTTTTTTCTCTAAAATAGAAAAGGCATGTTAAGTATATGTTAGAAAAACTTACAATTTTCAGGGTCCAGCTGAATGGTGCAGAAAGATGTCTTTTGGTTTTGTACTTCTTTTGCTTGACCTCCATTGTACATATTTGTGCTTTTTTAAAGCTAATTGATGGTAAAGCTGGTGATCCTGTATTTTTTCCCCTATTGCTGTGTCTGACTAGACAGCTGGACCTCATTATCTTCTGGTGTATTCCACAAAATTTAGCACTATTAATTGTCAGTTTCAATGTGCGTGAAGAAATTTTAGAAAGAAAAAAGTGTCTGAATCTTGTAAGGATTTCTGTATCTGTGCCTAGGATCAATCACTATTTAAAGGAGGAGAAAACCCATCCCTGCTACTTTCACATCTTTTACTGAAACAGTAGTAGATCTTCTATATGGAAGATGAATATTCTGTTTAAAGACTAAAATCTGGAGTAGAAGGTCATAGGGAAATGCAGAAATCCTAGTGATTAACTGAACAAACCTTTGAGCAGCACACATTTTCAAGGCTGACTGCACATTTCAGTGCTCTTTGCGGGTGTTTTATGGCACCACTTTCTTGTGTCTTAGGAGCTGGTGGTACAGCCTTGGCATCCTCTATCTGTGTGGCTCAGAAAGCTGTCCCCTGACTGCAGTGTTCCACATCTAATTGCTGCTTCTCTCACTGGATCTTGCTGAGTTTAAATCTGGTAACACCCTGCTCTGCACTGATGGATTGTTATCTTTTCCAAGTCCTTTCATCTGCCAGTGGTAGGACAACATTCCTGTAGCAGATAGTTATATAAGGGTTTTGCTTTCTCTTAGGGAAGAGAGAATAGCTGGGGGTTCTTCTGTCTGCTTACCATGTCTCTGCACACCTTTGAAATGGAAATCAGCAGATACTTGAAGGCCAGTTTGCTCTGAATATACCTTAAACCAAGCCTTTACAGAAAGCAAGTCATTATTTAGTTTTTCTATATATTCCTTTGGCTAGTCCTTAGCTTCCAGCACTGTCAAATGAATCTCACAGAGAAACATAAGGTTTCTTAAGCTGTATCACTGTCCTTGTCACTGAGCTGTGTGCTGGATGATCTTACTCACTGACGAGGCCCCATCTGAATTTCAGCAATAGTGAGCCTTAGAACATCATTATGCCTTCTTGTTCAAAATGGATCATATGAAAATATTGATAATTATTGCTTTGTACTCTATCTCTGTTACAGCTCTAGGAAGTGTTTGAATTATCATGGACTTCTAACTTCTGGGATTTCATTACGAACATTAAAAATGCATTGCTTTTTAAAAATCCATGAGCTGTTACCTCTGCAAAGTGGGATTTGCTGAAACAGCTCTGGTCGTTTCAGCAGCTGTGTCAGCCAGTGCATCTCCAAGGGCTGGGCACCCCAACCCAGTCACAATTCAGGTGGACAGATACGGGTTTCCTTTCAAAGGAATGTTGAGCAGTTTGGACAGGCTCCTGGCTGAGTGGTCCTCTTCTCTGGGGCTCATAGAGCATGTGGTTGTCATGGAGAGTAATTTGTCTTATTGTTGCCTGCTCATGAGTTCAAACAGGGCTTTGGAGCGTTTAGATTATGCTGAATCACCACAATGAGGTGTGGTATAGTTCTTTGATTTAACACTCCGATGTGGAAGAGACTGCCTGTCAATTACTCCAGTCACACCTGGAGATCATGGGCATTTGTCTGCCTGCCAAAGAAACAGCCAGTGGGTATGTTTCACACGGGCAAGGCTCATGACTTCATCTCACAACAGGCCTTTTAGAGCAATTTTTCCTTATAAGTCCTTATTCTGAAATGTGTAGAAGTTAGGAAGAAAGGTCTGCAGTATGCCAATGAACACTTAAAGTTAGAGAAACATTTGGCTCATGAGTTTTACTGTGCACCACAGATAGAGAGTCTTGGAAAGACATAGAAGGTTTAATGTGGTAATAAATGTGTTCTTAATGATCACTCAACACAACTGCAAATAAAAGGTTGAAAATGGCTTGATTAGTTCAGTTACCTGTTTCCTGGATGAGTGTTACCTCTCATTTGATACCCCATGGCACATCTACCAAACTTATGTCCTCCTTCCAGGATCAGTTAATTACTCATGAAATAGTCACACAGCTTATTTGATCTCCAACTCCCAAAAGTCTTCTCTAGGATAATGGAAAATTGCATGTCGTGTTCCTAGTTCTCTCTCACTCACGTTACACTTTCCTCGTGAAGCAGCCCCCTGAGAGCCTGATGCTGTGCTTTGTACAGTTGTAGATACCATTTATGAGAAAAAAAACGTTGGATGAAATGCAGTGTCAAACTATTAACACATAAATTGCAATGAATAAAACACACAGCCATGAATTTCAATTAATGAAGAAACTGTTTGATACTTTATTTTGCTATCACTTAGAACATGCCATCTAACTATGTTGCTACAATATAAAAATTAAAATGTCTGGAAAGAAAATCTGGTGCTGAACAATCATGTTGATAAGTAAAATTTTGACTCTTCAAAATGTTGTCCCTTGTTGATTTCCCAGAAGGAAATCAGTTCCAAGGCCAGCAGCATTCTCTAGAAATGTAAGCTTCTTATCTGGTTATAGTAGATGATGAAAGTATTTTTAAGGAAGGTGGGGGGAGTGGTATTTAGATGTTTACCAGTTGGTAAACGACTGAGGCTGCTGAACAGATGGCAGTAAAGGCTGATAGGTATTGGTGGGTCTGGTGACTGGTATCAGATAAATACTCAGCTATGCTGTGTACACATCCCAGGTCTGTTCAAGATTTGTCGTTAAATTGCTCTTCAGTGTCTGTAAAGCAAAACCCAAGTTTCAGCCAGCTGAGTCTTCCTTTTGACATCTCTGTATTGCTGAGTCATTCCATTATCACAGTAAAAATCAAGAGCAAGTCTAACTTGCTAAAACAGTCATGAAACCACCCTGTTTCAAGTGTTCAGCTGGGAGAGTCATTCACATATTTTACCTACAATGTGGTAACATCAGGTTAAATCCTGACCTAAGGTGTCATTTTATTAAGGGCTGTCCTCAGTGAATATTTGTAATTGAACGTTTTTGCAGCTGCTTACACTGGGATTATTTTTAATAAGGCAAGGAATTTTTTCTTAAACCTCTCTTTAGATACCTGTTGTGCCTATATTCTCCAGTCAGCATCAGTTCCCAGAACTGGGATGTGAGGAATCTATTCCAAAGAAATTTGACTTTTAGGGCAAAACACCTGACAGTGTAAATGAAAAACAGAACCTCTTTAGGCATGTGAAACAAATTGCCTTTTACTAAGCTTCTCTCATTTTCTTTTTGCACAGTGCTTGCTTAACAAATGGTAGTCAATAATCTGCCTCCTGATGTTTTTTTTTTTTGTCTTATGTCTTCACCCTGTTTAAAACCATTTCGGTCTTGGTGGCTACTCTGCACTTCTGTGGCAGCATTGATAATAACATTTTGCCCTGGAGTCAGTGATTTTTACAGCAAGGTCTCAAAAATCTTTCAGAAGGGCCTTTCAGAAGGGCTTTTTTTAATAGATAGATAACCAGATGTATAGAGAGATGAAATGACACGGAAAAAATAACAATATATTTATGCCTCCCATTTCCTTGTCTCTTGCTGTGCTTACTCTGCATGATCTCTGCCTGACCTACAGGGTTTTTTTTCATAGTTTAATTCATGGAGTTTGTGGCTGTGAGTATATTGCTTTGCTTTTATCTCATGTCTTCAAGCCATAACTCTTTATCTCCTAACTCAAAGCTGCAGGACTGAAGGCGAAGCTGATTTGCTTTCTTCTTTTCTCAGTGCTCTGATGTTCTGCAAGGAAAATTTGGCAGAGGTAAATAACTGTCAAAGAGAAAGAACAAGACAAACCTAGCAGATCAAGGTTTTCAAAATTGGCTAGTAATTTTACGTGAATTCATTTTGGGTACGCCGTTGATAAACAGACTCACAGCCAGGCCCTTGTAGTTTGGCAGCCAAAATCATTAGCATCTTTTAATAAACTTGGCTACCATCCTATCTTTATAGATAACCTGATTTTAAACAGCTGGCTAAAGTAAAATTTTATTAGCAAAGGTAATTCAGTCTATTGAAAAATATGACTATTTTTGTTGTGTATTCTAGTCCTAATTACAACAAGAAAAGTTTATCTTCAGAAAAAGGTTAATACTTGTCTTCTGACAAGCTAGCTTTTAATTTCTGCTGTGTATAACTCCAGTTTAAAGGCGTGGCTTAAAACAGAGATCTCAGCTGTTGTTGGCTTTGCATTGCAAACTGATGGGAGCTGCACAGCTGCGACTGTAAGCAAACCTGGCTGCTGCTGGGTTAGACCAGGTAACAAGCTGCCTGTCCCAGGAGCATCCTCTTAAGCTGCCCTGGGCCTGAAGTCAGGCAGATTTTGCAGGTGCAGAACTAGTTAGCCATGGTCTCACTCCCTCCCTGCCTGCTTCTGCCAAAGCAGGGGCTCTCTCAGTTTTGGACTGCATCGCTTCTGAGATGGGGCAGCGAAGCAGCTTCCCGGGGCATCTTCAGTTTTCCTTGTGCTTTTGAAACCTGTTGAACTGGCTGTGTTTATATAGTCTCGAGACACTAGTTGATGCATCATTTATATGTCTGAATAAAAATTCTTTTAGAACCTAATTTAGGATGTATTTCCTTATCTTAAATTCTAATCAGGCAGAGCTTGCCTAGTTGTACATATTCCTAAGAAAGCAGTAAGTTGAAATAGGTATTGCCGATTTGTTTTTCTCCAAGACCTGATTTATCAGTTTCTGTTGCTCTGAATTTTTGTTGAATTTCTAGGGCATCTCCTCATATGTTACATTGGAGCAGCAGGAGTCCATGACTGATTAGTATGCAGAGATCGTTTTGGTCCTGGTCTTGCCTAATAGTACTAACCTCAAAATAAAAAGTTAATTAGAGCAAGTAAAGTTATTAAAAGTGCCTGTGTGATTTAAAAGGTGAAGTCTACATTTTCAGGAGAGTCTTAGGCATTTTGGAAACCTGATTAAATTAAAATCCTTTATGAGGTTCTGTGGAAATAGAACTTCGGCTTTAAATCACCTTGCTGATTTTGATCATCTTACTCAGTGTCTTTCATCATCTCGCACAATAAGTGGTAATCCTTCACAGGTGAAATTCACCACTCGTAGCTATGGAGGATTTCAAGGACATCCTGACCAACAGCATATATTTAGTCAAAATCTTTCACAGAACCCAAGAGCACTTCAGATAACACTTCATTTTAAATGAACATTATTTAGAAACAGTTAGATGAAAACACAGGTTTTTCTGGTTTTTTTTAAATTTTAGTTCTTTACTGTCGGGAGAGACTCGTGACTGTTTGTGTTACAGTTGAGGTTACATTTCATAGCCCAGATGTATAAATCTGATACACTCTGACACCCAGCACATCATGGGCTTCGGCAGGAGAAGAACAAGTTGAATCAGAGGGGTACTGAGGGAGGCAGAGCCTCTCCTCCAGACCCACTGTTAATATCAAGCATAGCAATACTCAGGTGCCATTGCCCATGTACATCCACAAACACATTGTCCATGCTAGCCCATAGAAAATTAATTTAGTGTGGTAGCACCAGGGAGATAGGTGTCCATATGAGTCCCGGTAGCTAAATCCTTCCTAGCAAGCCAAAGCCTAAATGAGCCTGGAGACTGATCTGTGTTTTCACCTACAATGACTCTCTTCAGTGGGAACTGACTGCCTGTGCTTAAATTGATGTAAGAAACGCAAGACCGTATGCCTTTTCTTTCTGAAGGAAACTAATACGTGGAGTGGGAGAATGAATAATCTGCAGGCTGCCCTTGGTGAAGGGGATGAGGTGCAGTGACAGGGGAGGAAGGAGCTGCAAAGGATGTAGAACCACTTCTAGTGAAGTGGACTAGAGACATCTCAAATCCTTTAAGTATTTTGCTTATCTTTAGTGAAAGCGTCTTGAGATGCTTGTGATGGTACAAATAGTATTGAATTCATACTCTTGTTTTATGTGTACTATCTTGGTAACATAATAGGTGTTTAATGCAGCTCTGCCTGTCTCCCTTTCTCTACTTGTCTAGAATATCCTTGGTGTTTAAGAACAACCCTTATGTCAGCTCCTTTATTAAAGAATGTGCTGCGGAAATTATGCTAATTAAGCTGGAGTGTAATTATGGGCTAGAAAGATTATTTCACAGTCAGAATTGAATTGTTGTAGATAAATGTGCATTAACTTAATAGTGTGCAGCTAATTAGTTTTGCTATTTACTCGTAAAAATTTAAAAAAAAAAGATATAATCAGTTATACAAAAGCTTGATAAATGAATATATTGCAAAGCCAATGGGGAGCGTACTCTGAATCTCTTTTTAATTATTGTTTTGCTGGAATTTTTTCTTAGTTTTCCTGTTCTGAAGTTGCAATGGACACAACTAGCTAATTAACATACTTTATTTCTACTTAAAATAGATATTATGCAAGTAAAACATGTGGTTGCCAGTTTGACAGTCATATATCTGTAATTCATACTGAAGCAATTACAGCATCAGACTGTCTTGTACTCTCCACAAAATTAAAATTGCTTTGGATCTCATTGCAAATTGGTAGACACTTTATTTTCTGTGTATATCTAGCTTTATTTTTATGTTTGTCAGCCAAGTGACATTTGTCTTCAGCATAGCTTAAGGAAGGAAAGAACTAAGTACTTTCATGCTCAGATACATCCACTAAATACCTCTTAGAGTACAGCAGTGTGTAGTCATGATACAAAAAACAAACCTGAAAACCAAAGAATGCAGAATTACTTGACCCCCATCAAAAAGACTGAAAGCCTTGAGGTGTTTGCCAACAAACATGTAATTTTGTGTGTTCCAAAAATACCCATAATAGCTCCATGTCTCAGATATTCACAAGTGTGAAAGGAAGGCTGCAGAACATTCTCATTAATGTACATTAGTATCAGCTTCTGGGAAAATCTAATACAATAATTTGATTTGTGCATATAAATTCATATATAGAAATTTTTGTAGGCTACCTCCTCTGAGCATAATATGCCTTCCATTGACTTCAGAGTGAAAGAGACTCCAGTATAAATTAAAGCAGTTATTAAAAAGTGCAATCTCAGACTGAAGTCTGGTGTGCTCTGAACTTCATGTGCAGTGTTGCCTACAGGGCTTTACTGTATGATCATCTTTCTTTATGCTGAAATGAAAAAACGTAGAAGAGGGACATATTTTTATGAAACAGAGAAAAATAATTTCAATAGCCTATATAGTGATTCCTCCCCTAATAAATAAATAACACCAGATATAATATCCTCTGTTGCAGAACAGTTCCTTGGCTTTTCCACAGTGAGTTTTAATGAAATTGGATATCAGTTTCATTTTTATCAAGTTATATCAAGAACACTGGCTCCTTTGTGAATTTGTATTTGCCATTAGAAGAAAACTTATGAACAGCAAGTATTGACACAAACCTAAAAAATCTCAGACTTTTCCCACTTCCAGCCTCCCTTGTGAAACAACACAGCTGAAAATCTGTGAACTTTGTCATGTTTGAAATTGACTTTGGAATTTGCAACAAGAATTTGGGATATAAATTTCAAAATCATACATATTTTTCCTAACAAGACCAAAAATGTAAAATTAAGGATGTGTAAAAAACGTATTTTTTTCTGCTTTGGAGGATTTTATAGCTGGAGTTGATGCTATCTGTTGAGCACAGAGAGAACAGTTTTGAAGTTTGAGGGAGTGGTGTTGTCCTTTCAGTTTCAATAAGGAAATATGGGGGGGGAAGATTACCAAAGTCTGAAAAGAAGTTAGCTCTGAGGTGAAAAAGGAAAGGTACAATTCACATTCTGTACTTCATGCTGCTAGGAAAATATATTGCAGGGTGTCGCTCACCAACTAAATTCTTGGATCAGTGAAAGCAATGGGCACTGGAATTTACTATATCAGATGAAAAATCCATCCAGAACACTTTGCATGGAAATAAGTACCATACAAGTAACAACTAGATAAAATATGAGTAACTCATTCCTTTTATGTCAATAGCTGTGCTTCCACTGGCTGAGGAAAGATTTTTGGTAGATTGAGGCACATATTTTCCTTTAATATGTTCAAATTTCAAAGACCTCTTTAAGATACTGATTCTGATCTCCAAATGACAGATCCTTGGCAGTATTTCTGTCATTCGTTAATAAGGGCAATTGCCCTGAGTCAGTGCCATGATTATTGTCTCCAGTGGGTTTATTAGATACATGCAGTGTTTCACAGTTCAGCTGGAAACATTTCTGTAGAAATGCTGTGCAGCACAGCACAGCCTCTGAGTCTGCAGCCTCATTCTTTTACTCAAGAACGGAAAAGTTATGTCCCCATTGCATCCTGACAGGATGGCAATTAAGGGAGGAGCTAGTTTTCCCCATTCTAAAGATGTTTTTCTTTGAGTGGGATTTTATTTGGGTAAAACTATGAAATATACATGTGAGATGTTTATTTTAGGTTTATTTAAAAGATAGAGCCTACTTCTGCACTAAACTCTGAATATCGTCCATGTAATTTGGTTTTTTCTGATTCAGCTTTTGCATTAATTTTAGTAAGACACTTCCTGGTTTCAGCTGGGATTCACTGTTCTTGGTCTGCTTTTGTTACTGATACATCAGTTCAGGGTTGTGGATTTCTTTGGTGTTGATGAGCACTTGGTAGAACCACTGACAAACTCATCCTTCTTCTGCTGGCTTTTGAGTCATTGTGAAGACTGTGGGTAATCCTGTGGCCCAGACAAAGAACAGAGACATTACCATGCTAGATAGCCAGCTGGAAACCATCCTTTCTCCTTTTACTTCCCCCTGCTAGTGCTGAAGTACGGCCTTGTTTTGTTTGGATTTGGAAGAGTGGGATACTGTTATGTTTGTTGATGTTTTGAGTAGAATAGGACGAGATCAAAATACCCTGCTAGAAACAGCAATACCAATAACAGAAAAGCACTTCTTCTGAAAGAATGTGTGACAAATATTTTTTTATTATTGTTATTATTTATAACCTGAAACTGTCGTTAGTTTATATCAACAGAATCCAAAACTGATTTAAATTCAAGCCAGTTGATAGCTACAAGAAGCCATCTTTATCTGGAGCAATGAATGTGGCAGCTTCTGTGCCAAATAGCAGGAGGGTCACCGTTAGAGATTGGCTTTGGTAGCCAAGAAGGTCTCTTCTTGTCCTGTACTCCCCTGAAATGCTGTCCAGATCCTCTCCATTTTTTATATACTTGAAAACCTTTTGCAGTCAGCTAACAGTGAATCAGTCTCTCTGAGTTCAGGGAGTTGAAAACTAGGACTGACGACTTAATAGTGGCCCTTTTAACTTTTGCCAATTTTTTTTTTTTTTCCTCTATCAGGGAGTCATATAAGCACTCTCTTTACCCATGCCTGGCATGAAGATGATGATATCTATGTACTGCATTAGGAGAGTTCCCTAGAATTTCTACAGTGCTTTGAAGAAGATGAAAAGCATGTGATGGGAAGTAGCAATAGTGTTTGAGTATCGCTACTCGTTGCTGGTGGATATTTTTTCTTCCATCCAACAGCTTTTTTTTGAGCAATTTTTTAACAATTTAGCTCTCTTGTTATTGACTCCATGAACTTTCTGTCTCATGCGTGTTAAGTGTGTATTGCACTATTGCATCATTTTGGTGGTTGTACTTCTGCCATGATGATTTTTTGCTTTTCTTTTATACCCCTTTTATACACTCTTTTATGTAGCTTTATATATTCTTAGTGCTTTCAGCCTACATAGTTATAATTCTTTAAGTTTGGTAACTCCTCTTAGACCTAGTATTTCGTTAAGTTTAGAGACCAAACATTCTAAAAACGCCAGACACCAAGGTCCTCTCCAGAACGCATTCTGTAAACAAAGATAGGCCCATCCAGGGGGAAGGTTCCTCGGATGAGGGGTCTCACCCGAGTCCCTCATTAGGGAACCTTTGATAGCTATGCTAATTTTTGCAAGGCCTATAATTGTACACACATCACATCGGGGGGGGGTCCGTTTTCTTCAGTGGGGACTTCGGGGTGCATTTTGATGTGCATTTCAGCACACCTGAGGATCCTTAATACATACTGAGGTAAAAACCCTTTTCCCTCTTAACTGTGTTCAGCTCTCTCTTAATTTTAAGACCAGGAAAAGGCATTAGTACATTTAGGTACATCAAGCTAGTGTGCAGGAGATCAGTTTTCCCATGCTTAATGAAAACTGAAATAAAGGCAGCACAGGAAAACCATTAGTCTGTATTTCCCTTTGACAAGAAGATCAATTTGAAGTGCATTTATAGAATTGAACAGCTTGCAAGTTTAGTGAAAAGAATTAGCTGCTCAGTTTTTCCTAAAGACTGAATAGGAGTCTAGTTGTAAGAAGAGAAAATGAATGCTGTTTATTGTTTGACTTTTTTAAAGTCCAGTATTAGAAATTTATGTAAGTAAGCTTTTTTCTTGGCTTTCCTCAGCTGGTGTTTCAGGACAGATTCTGGACTTAACAATTTGTATTGTTTTAATTAATATCTTGAGTCACTATTAAATTTTATTGTTTAATATTCATTGTTAAGCATCAAATGAATGCCTATTTTGAAGAGTTTGCTGTGCTTGGGAAGACAGGGAGTGCTGCAAAGTGTTGCACAGATAAGAGTGATGCTTGGTGTGGATGCGTGGGGATGAGATGAGAGCTTCTGCTGTGCAGCAAGAAAATAAGCCAGTAGTGCACTCAGTGGAGTAATCATTAAGGACTGAGATAACACAGATATTTAGGATTAAGAGTTTCTGTTAGTTTAGATTAACACCTTTTCCTGACTCCCCACCCTAGCTGTAAAACGTATTTCTGCAGGTTGTGCTAGACTGTATGCTCTATTGGAATTTCCTATTTTCTGCTATTTGCACACATAGAAAACACCCAGTTTCTAGTGTTTGTGGTCGCTGCTTTCCTGTGGCAGTCTCCAGGTTACCCAGGCAGTGGTAGGTCCAAGCTTTATGTTTGCAAACAGGAGAGAAACATCCAGTTTCATTGTTTCTTGATTTGCCTAAACCCTAAAAAGCTTGACTCCCTCATCCCTGCTGCAAAAGGGTAGAAGCAGTTCTCCTGTCACTGCCTTCCAGCTTAAGAGATCTGGAGCCAGAAGCTTAAGCAGACAAAGAGAGCAACAGGGAGAGACAAATCATGTGTTGCCACATCCATTATTGTGAAACTCATTCTGCTTAATAGCACAACATTGGAAAGCTTTGACTGGAGAGAGGTGGAATGCCTCAAAACCTTTTGGGAATTTTCGAGGTTCTGGTTATTTCAAAAAATGATGTGGATGCTTTGAGCCTTTCAGGGAATATTGTGTGTGCCAGGTTCCCCTCCCACAGATGAGTATGGTTCAGATCATTAATGTTGGTGCTCTTAGGCTAATGTTTTAAGTGTTCCTCCTGCTTTTTTCACTTTCTTTTTTTATAGCTGCAATGTTTAGGTTTTATCATGCATGTGGGAATGTGCATCTTCCTCTCTAACATGCTTCTCCCATTTTCCTAGGGAAATCAGGGGTTTGTGGAGTAACCTTTGTTCTTTAGAAAGGATACATTTCTATATGGCCAGATAGGAGCCGAGTCTCAAAGGCCTTTTTTCTCCTGTTGTTGAAATACAGAAAGGTTTAGGAGCCTCTGAATGGGATCAGTAGTTCTAGAAAAGGAGACAACTTTGATTTATGGGTCTCTGGAGATGGAAAATCTCTCAAACCTCAGAGAAAGGCATTAAAGTAAATAATTCTGTCTGACAGCGTAAGTCAATGACAGAGTCAAGGCTGGAATCCCCTAGGTCTATGTACTGTTCTAATCTCCTGACTACACTTCCACCTCTCTGATCTATGAGGAAAGCATATCTGCATCTGTAACAGCAATTCTGCCAGTGAATAACATTTCACAATCTCCTGAAATCTGCCCTGTGATGTGTGAACTTGTGTAGATGGAGAGAGGCCAAATGTAAGCTGGTCTCTCAGGGAAGGGTTAACTTGGCATATTTTCACAGCTGCAATGTATTAAGCTACTGTAAGGCCCTTCTGTAGCAGGAGGTCAGAAAAATGTTATGCATCGAAAGGAAAGAAGATAAATTAGGCGGCTTAAAGACGTCTTGACAGCTTACCTAATTTGCCTCTTAGTTCCTTTTGTAGAGGCAGTCCCTGTATATGCAAATACCTGCAGAGGAGCAGATAAAACAAGTTTTTCAAGACTTTCAGCTCAACAGCCCCAAAAGACAAATACCACTTTCTAACTAAAAGAAACGAACTAAACAAACCAAACAATACAAATGGCAAAGTTAGAGAGAATCTAAAGCACTGAAGTCCCTGCTCCAAAGACACAGTCTAGAGGAGAGATAACATTGTACCACGTACGGAGGGTGTGGCTACCTCACAATACAGGCAACTGCTTTCATAAGAATAAGAAATGCAAGCTCTCTCACAGGGTGAGAGAGAATTAAATATTTATAGATCAGTACCAATATAGAGTGAAAAAATATTTCATAAAGGTTCATCAAAATACTTTAATTAAAAAGACATTTGTAAATGAGGGTAACCTTAAGCAGATAATACTTATACCTCTGAATATAACGTTGTATTGAAGGCAGTAACCTGGAGCTGTAGATAGTAACACATGGTCCAGTGTCATTAGATAATCTTTACTCGACTGTATCATCTTTAAAATCTTTTCCTCTCAAATGAAATGTTCACAAAATCTAAAGACGGTTCCGCTCCAGGCCATTTTTGTTATGTTGAAGTAATATCTTGCCTCTTCACATGGTCACCACTTAGGGGTTTTCTATTCTAAAATCTGAATAACAGAAGAATGATGCCTGTAGAGGATACAAAGGCAAAACTGCAGGAGGGTATATTTGCCATTGTACAAGTCAGTTTTAGCCTTTTGCTGTATTCAGAATGTAATTTTTTGAAGTACTGGATTAACCCTGAGACCCCAGGTTTATGGTTGTGTTACAGACCTGGGACATGCTGAGCATCTCCATCGCTTCTTGGCAGAGCTGGACAAGAATCCAGTGCATCTGGTACATCACACCCTTCTCTGCGCCTCATTAGCAGACACAAATACATTGTAAAAAACACATTGTGCTGTATCTCTGTAAGCATTACTGCAGGCCAGTTTTAGTTTAGGCCACATGGAAGCATAAACCAAGGAAAACGTCATAACCCAAGAGCAACATCCAGGTTTTTGGCAGGAGTGCCAAATACTTTTACAGCTGTTTTACATACAGTTGTGTTAAATTTGAAAAGCTCTAACAAGAGCAGCTTTTCAGGAAGTGTAAAGAACTCCTTCAGAGGAAGGAAAAAATGGTGAAGATTTGCGAGATTCTGAAATCACAGGTTTGGTGAGATGTTTACGTTTACTCTGTGTGATGGTGGATACCTGTGCATCAGCCTTAGGGAGCACCCCACACAGGCTACGGTTTTCAGGTTGGAAGAAACAATAACATATTTCTTTGTTTCGTAAGAACTTAACATTTTTATTCATGGAAGATACATCTTCGGTGCCTTTTCTCTGTCGTCCTTCTGGTGCTTCCAAATTTAGACTAAACTATGTCAGATTATTTTGTTCCTTACTTTTCCAGTAGTCTGGGTTTGGTTTATCTAATTTGAAAGGACAAAAAGAGAAGTGCAGAGAGCTGTCTGCTGATAAGGGTTCGTTTCTGTCCTAAGGGGTTTGCATTAGGCCCAAACGGGCTGTTACTACATCTTGTGGTTGTATGTTGTTCGTGTCACTGTCGGTTACCGAGACTGATGATCAATTGCTTGTTATTGTGCACACCTTTGACCAAGTTTGGCTGGAGAAGCGAGTTTGCTGAAGGGTTTTGAGGCTTTTCCAAGGTGAGTGGAATGGAGATTGACATATCTATTTTATTTCCTAAAATTGTGTGCTGGAGTTACCCAGTATTCATGTGTTCCATTTTCAAAGTAAATATAGTAGTTCTGCCTCCTCTTAAACTGTAGGAGATCGTTCAGAGCAGGCTGGCGATCTCTGCATATGTGTGTGTATATATGGAGAAGTATGTTTGAAAAAGGGGAAGTACTTAAAGGAAGCACTTCAAATTTACCTCACAATAAAGTAAGTGTAATAAGTCCGTGTTCTTTTGTGTTTGACCAACTGTCAGAGAATCACAGAAAAAAATAAGGAAATGGGCTGTTAGATGGCTTCTTCCTCTTTATATCACATTTCTTGTCTGTACATTAAGTATTCTTGATTTCTTTTTCTAGTTAGGTTTAACACCCTATCTTTGCTGTTTTTAAATGTACCAAGAAAAGTCCTTAGAGAGAGATTCTTGTAGTATTGGTATATTGCCTTCCAAATATTTTAATAGAAGTTAATTTCTCCCTTTAAACACAGGAGCTAGTTCTTTGATCTTCTCTTGGCTTTTGATTAGTTCTCTTTGTGTTTGATCCTGAGCTACATGTAGTTTGTTTTCTTTTAGTACTACCAGAAAACCATTTTCACAGCTCTCCTTTCAGAAATGAGGGAAAAGAGATTTTCAGACTTTATTTATTGAATTGAGGGAGGAAGCAAACAGAAGGGTCTATGTCTGTAGGCATTAATTCAGCAGAAAGTCTTTTAGACTGGCATTAGCAATGCCACAATGTATATGAGGTAAAAATTGAGGAAATATGCTTAGCTCGGATTGAATTGCCTGTGCCTTTGAGCACCACTTCATATATGAAAACCCTCCCTTCACCAGTTTGGGACTGTTTCACATGTGTATTAAGACAGCCAGGAACACACAGACGGGTTTGGTTTAAACAGTCTTGTAATAAAGAAAATGTGCATTCTCTTTCTTTGATGAGTGCTTGGTGGTAGTTCAGTCTTTGTCAAGCATATGGTTCTTTATAGCAGGCATCTTCACAGCACTGCCTTTGGGGAATGCTGTGGAGACAGGAATAGCTCTGGGTGTCAGTGCTTGCCTGTGCCAACTGCCTGATCAGATGTGAATGTTCTGCTCTAATAATGTAAATCAGAAATAAGAACCCAAGCTCTCGTGAGATTCAGTGTGACCAATGGCTGGAGAGTAGACAGAGCCATCACACCTGCTTCTCCAGTGCTTTGTAGAAGCAATCAGTATCCTTAGTTACCAGCTGGAGACCTGTGTTTTAAAAACTCATGTAGTAGCCTTTTTAAAATCAGTGCAGATATATATGTAACAAGATTTTTGGTTTTGCTTTTCTGTGTGCCATCAGCATTTTCAGTAGCTGAAGAAGAAAATCCTGGCATAATTAAAGCAAATATTCAGGTGCAGTACATCCTCTGTGTTCAGCTGCACCTCTCAGTGAACCCACAGAGGCAATGCACTCAGTTACAATCTCTTTTAAGTCTTCATCTCTTTTACTTGCTGACACATGTGTGTGGCAAGATAGCAGGAGCAGGACCTGTTTTCAGTGCATTACTTGCAGTACCCAGATCAGCCTGGATTTCTAGGTGCTACTGCTTTTATGTCAGTTGTTGTGTCTCGTGTACAAGCTCCTTGTTGATTCTCTTCTGTTGTGCATAGTAAGATGTAGCCTTTTGTGATAACTCCAGGCATATATATTGCCAGTTTACATATAGCTTAGCGTTCCCTTTTGGGTCCTCTTCCACTCCTGGAGCAGTAATCTGCTGTAAACCATGGACCATCTGCCTTAGTCACAACTTCAAGCTAAAACCTTCTGCAGGATTCAAAATGAGATCAATCCTACAATCCTAGAACACAGTTTCCATCAAAGAAAGAAGGTTGGAACACCTTGGTGTGTCTCCTCAGATGAGGATGCTTCTCTAGAAAAAAATGCCCTTTTATAACCTGCCAAAATATTTGAAGTTCACAGCAAATGCTGCTTTCCAGACAAACCATGAGATTCTTGCACAGCTGGGATTCTCTTGTGGAAAAACTCACACTGCCACCAGAAGCCTTTAGCTGACCTAAACAGATTAGTGTTCTTATTCCAGGGAAATCATAGGCAAGTGGCAGATTAGCAAAAGATCTTGCATGTACAGCTACTACCTTACTCCTCATTTTTGGATCAACCACACAGATACTTTGTTAGCATTCTCAAAATGCCACGCACCTCCTCAGATTTACTCCAGCCTTCTAGCTTGTTTCACCATCTGTGTGGATTGTCTCACTCGGATTTTGTAAGCATGGAGATGTTTTAATAAGGGACACAGGCTTAGCTAGTGTTTGTTTAGGATGTTCACTAGGATTTCGAATTTTGCTTAATTCTACTTTATAATTTTACTGAGGTTTAGATCCTCATATGTTGCGAGTTTTGCTAATTTGCATGTGGCACAATATCAGATGTTTCGCAGAAATCAAGGTAGATGGGATTTTCATTATCCTTCTACTTTCCTTTAATCTGATGCTTATCTCTGTGAAATACCAGCCCTACTACTTTTTGTTGGTAGGCAGTAAAAGATCAGTTAATTCCAGCTCTCTCCTACTAGTTATTTTCTCTTACTTTTTGTTTGGCTCTCTATTTTAATACATATTTTTTGTCATTTAGGTATGTATGATTGGAGGCATGGCCTGAATGTTCCCCCACATCTATGCAAAATGTTCCAGATACATTTTGTGCCTTTGTCTTTAAGGAATACCAGTCCTCCTTCCTTCTCCAGGCTTCTGCCAGATGACTTCATTAAGTAGCCTTTCTAACTTTTCATAATTAAGCTAAATTTAAAAAAAAGAAACCCATATTTAAATTTTTTAAATAAGTGTTAATAGAGCTGCAAACTTGCTGTTCTTAAAAAAAATCCTCTTTCTCATTCTCACTCTTTTTCTACCTATAAAAGACTTATATAAAACAAATGAAAAATTTAAACCCCTAGAAACAAGTCTTTCTTGCCCCGAAGGCTGCTAAAATTATCGCAATTATTCAAGCAGCCCTAACTGTTGACAGAAGTTTTTGTTTGTTTTATATAGCTACTGTATTTCATTTAGAAACTACTAAAAATACAATCATCTTAGAGACCATCTGCTTAAAATGACAGTGCATACTAGGGCTAAATTTTTAAACTTTTTTCCCTGCTTTGTTCATTATCTCTCCAAAAACTGGTTACATAACAAACTCAGTATTCATTGCTAAGGATTTATTTTCTGAATTGATTTGCTATTTACATCCAGTGTGCACACATCCATTTGCAGCAAATATTCATGCCTCACTTGTATGCTGACTTTTCTGGGAGATCAGAGGGTAAAAGTAGGGACAGCCTTGTTTGCGTACGTAAGTACCATGTAAAGACTGCAGGTTCCTCAGAGCAATTAACTGTTCCTTTGGTGAAGGGACCTTTTTCCTTTTGCCCCCTCATTGCCTGTTCTGTTCTGGACTCCAGGACATGAGGAAGAAGAACCTGGGCTGGTTGTTAGAGCCCATGATGTACTACTGAACATAATGGGCCTTTTGCTTAGGTGGTTTTTGATTGGTTTGTTTTTTGGTTGGATTAAGTAATACACGTGTTGAGAAGGAGGAAATTTCCTTTTGGAGAGAATGTGTTGGCAGAAATGCCCACACTTCAACATGTAGTTATTTGCTGTAAAACAACTCATTTCAAATGTTCCCCCTTGCTCTCTTGTCATACAAGCTGTTTTTTTCTTGTATTTTGTATCTTCTCCAAAATACCAACACCTGCACTTGGCATCTAGGATTGAAAATGAGACTAAATTAGAAGTGGAGGTAGGATAATTAATTTGTCCTCAGTAAGGTTATTGGATTTTTGTTGGGGTGCACTGTGTGCTGGAAGAGAGATTAGGCCTTGTTGGCTGCAGAAAGAGCCTCGTTCTCAGACCCGGAGGTGACCCTGGGATTACAGCCAGGTCACCGGGGATGGGCTGAGAGAGCATTGTGGGTTTCTGGACAGTGTTGGACCTATGAGAGGTGATAATTGCAGTTTCTGAACTTACAGGGTATTGTTTACCTTTTACCGTAACAGGCAATGTCTGGGAAATACTCCAGGTGATTGGAGAACACTGAGGTGAACGTCTTTCCTGTTTATATGATGTGATATCCTGTTAGCTACTGGTATTTAAGGGAATTTCTGATGCACGATAAAGCTTTGCACTTTTCCACCATGTGTGCAGAGTCCATGCCCATGTGTGATTATTGCAGATTTTGCCTTCATTTCTTAAATTTATTTAAACAAAAATCTGGAAGATGTCTTTGGTTTGTTTAGAGCTATAGAATACAGGTCTAATAGGTTTGAAGAATCTATTAGGAAGTGTTAACATTTTTAATTGGAAGAAAGCAAGTACAAGAGGAAGCTAACCTGTCAGATAACTTGTTTCTATTACCTCTGGCAATTTAAACATAAGGAAAAAAAGTGCGCTTGACTAGTGAATCGCTTCCTTTTGCCCTGTTAACAGAGTCATGGTAAGCTGGAAATGTGATGTTTGCAATCTTCAGCTACTGAAGTTTCTGGCCTTTCCTGATACCTTTTACAATGTTCTCTGACTTTTCAAAATATTGCATGTTAAAATCTTTTTGAACCTGTGCAGATGTCTCTTGTAGAGGCTTCCAACAGTCTATATTGTCAGAAAATTCATTGGAATATTCCGTATGTGATTTCTTACTGCGTCTTTATGATTTCTTTATATTAAATGTTTAATGTGAATTCTAATATTCGCGAGTTAACTTACGTTTTGTCAGAACAGAAATAACCGATGAAATTCTGAGTGTATTTTTTACATCTCACATTCACATTCTGCATCTCCATAAAGATACAACTGTAATGACAACTCTCAGTCTGGGAAACGTCACATATGAGAAGAGAACAGCCAATGCCTCTGTTCTGTAGCAATTCATTATTATTGTAAAATGAATCTTCCTTCCCTGAAATGTCGTGGAGAACTCCTGTATTTAAAGTGTGCTTGGGACAGATTGCAGAGATGCTGTGAATTCCCCTAGTGATGTATACTTGGCCTCAGTGCAGAAAAATCCCTATAATTTAGGAAGGAGACTGATGATCAGAATTATTTTTTCCAGATATTACAGCTGGACTCTGCAACAGGTCTGCCAGGGTTTTTTTTGGCGATGAGGTGCCAGGTGATGATGGTAACTGCAACAGAGAACTCTTTTACAAGTTACCTCTTTTTCCTAATTTCCCTCTCTTAGCTTTAACATGTACCACTAGACGGAAGATGGTCAAAATATTTATATGGTACAAAAAATAAGCTCTTGGGAAAAAGGGAGGTGATATCTAAGTGTATCATGCAGAGTGGCTGCATGTCTCTCTGGGTTTTGGGACACAAAGTCCAAAGCCATTTCCATGAATGATTTTACCATTAAACACAGAGTGGAAAAATTCACCTGGAGTGACAGATTGATTTTAAGTTCAGGTCTGGAAGCTGCAGAATACCTGCTGGGACTTGTTCGACATACTTGGATTCAGTTCTTTTGTGTGATGCTAATGACGTTTCATGTTTTGTAGGATTAAAGTAAAGTGCAAAGACTGAGTGCTCGAGTAGGGCCAGAAATGTGTAAGAGTTTTACATTGACTGTATCTGGAAAAAAAACCCAAGCAAACAAAAGACAAAATTGGTCATTGCTTTCTGTATAAGACAGTGATTGATATTCCATAGAGATAGCAAGAAGTAAAAAGGACTTTACAAATTAGGATTTCATAGCAATCCATTTGTGGTGCTATGGGCATGTATTTTCTTGCTTTTCTTATATTAAGATTTCATATAGCCTTTTTATTTAGGAAAGTTTATCAGTTAGAGAACTAATTCCACAAAGTTACTTCTTCTAGTTATACTTTGTATAATTCTTTCTCCAGAGAAGTTGAGTTTAACATGAAAAATAGCTTTATATTTGATTTTAATGTTTGCTTTGATAATAATGGGGGAAAAAAAGATTTTGTTTAGACATTTCTGTCTTCTTTGTTGACCTAACTGTTGCCACATCTATCCACTAATAGCAGAATTTTTGATGGATCTGTTGTATTTGCTTTCACACAGAGAGTTTGGATGGCGGGATCCAGAGCTTCCAGAAGTTATACAGATGTTACAGCATCAATTTCCCTCCGTGCAGTCGAATGCTGCAGCCTACTTACAACACCTCTGTTTCGGAGACAATAAAATAAAAGCCGAGGTAAGATTTATAAACCCTTTTTTAGCAGTGTTGCTGTCTGCTATTTATCATCAAAAATTATTTATGTGTGTTTTAAAAAGACTTACAAGAGACATCATGGATATATGCCTGGACCCATTTTACTAAAGCTTTCACTTAAGTCATTTGTTACTGTTAAGAAATGTAAAAAATGCATAAAATACTGTTATAAATCATTGTTTTGTTTTCTTTGGAATGTTTTGATTGATTGCATACCGTTTAAACACTGTATCATAGTTGTTCAGTAATCAGCTAGTGGTGTAGTCTTGATCTCACTGAAACATATGGGCATTTCCTTAGCGTTCCCCAGGAGGCATCTAGACACTAAATACAAACACAGAATATGAAAATTAAGCAAAAAGGTTCTAAATCAAAGCGTCCTTTAATGCATAATTGTGTGAATAGTTTTAATTTCACTGGGTTTGCAGCTTGAATGGTGCTCATTGGTCTATGATCTTGGAATTCAGTGCAGATTGTATTTAAAATGTGATTCAGACATCAATATAGAGCTTGTTCAGTACCTGTAGCTGACAGGTAGTTCTTGCTTGTCTGTTCCCTGTGGTTAATGGGACCAGTGCAGCTTTTGGCACAAGTTAAACAGAAGGAAAGCATCTCTGAGGGATCTGACAAACACACAGCAGTCAATTAAAATTGAATGAGTGAAGCTGTTACCAGCCCCAGCTGCTTTCCCTGGACCTCTCAGAGACACTGCTAATCAGGGACATGTGCTGTGCACATAAATCTGTGCCTGTACTGGCACCTTTTAGCCTGGCATGTAAAGGTAAACTGAGATCGAGATCTGCTATTGCTTATTTGTCAGAGCCGTGCAGTGATGCTGGCTTGCTAGTGCTTCATCTTCCTCATGCTCAGCACAAACCACTCCGTGGATCTCTCGCGCTGCAGAGCTTTCCCTTCCAGGCTTTTTCATGCTGAGGAAATTCCTTAGTGAGAAAGCATGTAGTCTGCTGGCATTGGCAGAACTTCGCTGGTTGCATGCATCACCTCAAACATCTTAGAAATAGTAATAAAAAAATATTTACATGAATATTAAAGTGAGGAATGTTTGTGCACTTGCAAAGAGAACTCTGGTACAGATATCACTGAAAATTTTAACTGCACACTCTCTCTGTATTCGACTCTCATCCTTAATCAGAAATTAGTTTTTCAGTAAAAGAATTGATTCATCTCTGAGAAAGGCAGTTAAATTATTAGAGCAATTTAATCATTGTCCAATCTCTGCTGCCTCCTATTAGTCATAGATTGAGAGCTCTCAAGTAGCTGTCCCATTTGAGGGAAGCAGATGGTTTAATTTCTGTTGCTAACCATTTAGGAAAAAAGGGTCCTGATCACTGTTGATCTCCCCCATCCCAGCAGGACATCAGCCTTTGTAAGCTTCAGGCTCATGAGCTGGAAGGGTGAAGGTAAGTAAATAAAACAGTAGAGCACTCAACAGCGTTCTGAGCTTCTTCTGTGAGAAAGGATAACAGATAAAACAAGGATTCCCCCACTTCATTTGTTATTATTCAGGACTTTCATATACTACTTGCTATACAATACATAAACTGCCATGGAAACAAACCAAAATACCTTTCTTAAAGCAGTTCATCTGAGAATATGCTTTCAAACCTCTGGTACTTTGAATTTTTGTAAGACGACAAAATAATGGGATGTATCGTGTGCTTTTCAAATGCTTTTTGGAGCTTTTCAGACTAAAGCACCCGGCATGATCAAACTATTTTATCTCTATCTATATCTATCTATGTACCAATCTATATTATGTAATGAAAAGTCCTGTTGTGTTTAGATCATGACTCAGCAGAGCATTTGAAACAGTTTCTGTGTTTGTTTGTTGGTATCAGGGTCTACCCAAATGGCTCAGTAGTGTGCCTAGGGCCTGCTTGAGCCTCCGCTGAATCACAGTTTCTCAAGGAACCTCTTGTGTGAGAGTTCAAAATCCTGTTGATAAGGGGATATCACAACAGATATCCCCGATTCTTCCTAGGTTTATACTCAGACAGAGGAACTTGAATGGTCTTGTTAAAGCTGCCTGGGACAACTTCCATGATAACTGTTAAGGTTGTGTCTGAATTATGAGTTGAACTAACAGCGAAATAACAGAAACTGATATAAAAATTCTCTTTTCTGCGAACAATTTGTGTTGTAGTTGTGTGTTGTGGCCAGCTCTCCTCTGTCTGAGACTGACCACATTTAGTATCTAATTTCTTCTTCATGGATAGCAGCATTCCAGTCCTGCTGCATGTGGTTGCACGGAATCCTGCCAGCTCTGACACAAGGAAAAAAACACCAGGATACATCATATTTTCCTTGCAATCTCTTATTGAGATTACAGAGCAAAAAAAAATCCAAAAAATTCTTTTGAAGCAGAGAAAACCGCTCTTTGACAAAATACCTGGCTTTAATGTAGCAAAGGTCTTGGGCTAAAGAGAAGAAGCTGTCTTGGTGGTCTTTCAAATCCTAGAGAAAGGACAAACACAGGTATCTATAGGTAAAGAATGCTGCTGCTATTTTGTGTGCCTGGCAGGCACTGAGGAAAAAGCAAATTGAATTTACTAAATAAATTGTTAAATGTTAATCTTTAATGAACACTTTAATGTCCATGCACAGAAAGAATAATATTATGCAACAGTTTAGTTTATTTACCTGGTTGTATTGAATGTGAAATGTAATGCAGTTGTTAAAGTTTCAGCTCTGGAGTTAACTGACAGGAGAAAAAAGTTGTCTTACCTCTACCACTGTTGAGCATTGAACTGTCATACTGTAATTAATGGCTATTTCATCCAGAGTTTCTGGAAATAACTGTTCTGAAATACTTCTTTTATTATTCTTTTCAGCGTGATTTATACTGTATCATCTACACAAAAAGATGATTAATGGTCTGTCCTCTGAACCTGACCATTCTTTCACTCTTCCAGTTTTGTTTTTGTGTAGTGGCAAACTTGTCCTACTCTCGTAAATTTGTGGAATATGTATAAAATTTCTCGTCATCTATTTGGTGGGACAAAGGCTTACCTTGTATTCCTTTTGTGGAACAGTGTCCCCTAACCTTTAGGCAGAAATAAAAAATAGCAACTGTGACTATATGCATTTCTGAGATTCCTAGTATCTTTTATGATTTTACCATTATGTTTTTATCTTCTGAAATATTCCAATTTCTATGGCTGAAGTGAGGAACACTACCCCTTGCTTCCTCTGAAACCCGCCCCCCTCCCCACAAGAAAAGGAAGTGGAAACGCTCTCCAGAAAACAACTGAGAAAAAGATACTCAGTCAAAAATTTTTGATGCATGGCCTGGGAAACTAGATCTATTTTCCCCTTCATGACCGTGTTTATGGTAGGTGTTATTTCTAAAGCACACTGATCACAGATGTGCTTACGAATTTGGTGATGTCACTGGAAATGCACCTTTGGTGCTGCATCAGCGTAAATGTCCCGCTCAGTCTCACGTAGCAATGAGGTCTGCAAATCCCCTTCTCTATCTTGATGCCTTAGGTTTTACCTCTTATATTTTTCAAATTCTGTACTGCTTAGTGTGTGACTCTGAAGTTTCCTGTGGCCTGTTAGCTGCTGTTCTCTCATGCTAAGACAGACATAACAAAGCCTCTCCAGGCTGGCTCTTCAGGGACACCCAGCCTGTCCTAGGCCCAAAATGTGTAAACCAGCATCTTGAGAAGGGGGGCAAGCTGAGGGGAAATTATATCATTAGCTAAAGTTTAATTGGCGAATTTATGCTGATATGCAAATGGACCAAACCCATAACAGTGTGAAGAACTCGTGACTTGTTGTCCACCTTGAGTGTAGCCTTTGGCCTGCCCAGGGTGTGCCTCTGAAGGCCTTTTGAATGAATATCCAGCTTTATTCCCTTATGCCTGTCTAGTCTCTGTTTCCAGGTTGGCCTCTTTAGGCATCAATCTTAAAGTACTTTCAAACAAAGCTGGTAACTGTTTTTGTGATGTCCCAGGCGGGATGGTAAGGTGTCTCAAGTAATCTAATTTTCCAAAAAAAACCCCAACTTCTGGAGTGAATTAGGCTTTAGATTACTGGAAGAATTTGTATTTTTCCCCTTCCAGCCCTGATCACAGCAGAACAGCAATAGGCAAATGCAATAAACACTGGCCATTGATAAAGATGGTGGTGTTATTTCTTGCAGGTGCTGCCACTTCTATGCTGCTCAAAACCATTCAGTGCTAGTCTTTATTTCGAAGTACGATTGTAACTGCTGCTCTAATCTGAAAGTTTTTCACTAATGCTACTCCTGAGTCTCTTTAAGTCTTGCTGACTGCAAGGCAGGTGCTATACATGCTCTCAGTAGTGCTTCTCATTCTCTACCTTTATTCCCTGTGCTGAGTGCTTATGTGGTGCAGCAGACATTAGAATGGAGTTGAAGAAATTGGATTATTTTTGCTAATGTTTGATAGTTAGATTTTTCATTTCCTTTTGAATAGTGACCAGTCATCGCTGAAGGTCTCACATATGTAGAAGGGGACATAGGGAGGCAGAAGTCTAAAGATTGTAAAAATTACAGGCAGCCCATTACAGTTAGGCATAACAATTCCAAAATTCAGCATCACGGAATACTTCGGTAATTCCTTATATAAATTATTCTTTTACTGGTGACAGTGAAGAATGTAACTAAAAGGCAAAAGGGAAGGAGGGAAAAAGTTTGATCAGATATTTGAAAAGCTGAGCAGGCAGAAGAGCACAGGAAGACCCTTTCAGATGGCATTTTCTCCTCAGGAGAGGGCTCTTACACCAACAATGACGAGATTGTGAGCGGAGCCAGAGTAGCTGCTCCTGGATGCCAAGAAGGAACAGACAGGGGATATAGGAAAAGAGAAGCATTTTAAAATACTCAGCAGAGGACATTTCTTTAAAAGAGCACATTCTATTAAACACAGGATTCATTCTTCCACAGCATTTTTTTCTTCCTATTATGACATTTTCCTCCTTTGTATGAGGTCACCATATAAAAGGATTGAATTGTGCAGTTTCACACACCAACACCGTTTTGCTCTCATGGAAGATGGCAGCCTGCCATCAGCTGCAAAGGTGTAACAGGTCACTCAGGGGTTTTGGCACCAATGATTCCCTTCCTCAAGCTAGAAAATTAATTTTTGCCAGCAATGTCACAACACTTGAGATTCTTCTCTCAGGAAAATAATTCAAAGATGCCAAATAAGAGAACTGCAACTGCTGAACTGTCCTGCCTGAAGCCTTCCCTTGCATCCTTAATAAATATTGCTGAATTGGACAGTGTCCTCTTTATCTTGGAGAGCATTACCATAGACTCCCTTCAGAAGAAAAGTATCAGTCCAGACACTATCACATGGAGTTCTAAAAACTGAGTCACTGCAGGTTGAAAGCATGTATTTTCCCAACTCACTGAAGTCCATCATGCACATTCATTTTGTCATTAAACTAAAGGTGTTTCTACATCTTCTTCTGTGAGTTCTTTAGAGTGTGCCCAGCACCCTTTCAACACAGTACCCTGCTTGGTTCACATGTCAGGCAGTGGACATAAACTCCATTAGCCTCTTGTTTATCTTCTTTGTAATACACATAGTTGCAGTGACTTCGATGTCATCCATTGCACTGCTGGATTCCTGATGCTCAAGGATACCTACCTGCCTGTTTCTAGCATGGCTTTCTTCCAGGGAATACTTGCACTTAGTACGGGGTGATGGAGAAACAGTCCATAATGTTGCCTTTAGACAGACTGACTGACCGAAATCTTTGTATTTGAAGGATCCAGAAGGGGGATTGGAAGTGCTCACATCATCCTCAGAGGGTATCTTGATATGATTTCTACAGTGTTCTGCAAGATTCCCTTCTGTTTCTGTAAGGATAGTCAGAAAAAACAGAGTATCTTACCATGCTGAGGGCTTGGGGAAGAGAGTTGGAATGCTGGAATGCATTCCTTCCCAGCAGGAAAGGACCCTTATACCTGGTGCTGGTCGACAGCCAGCTGAACATGATCCAGTTGTGCCCAGGTGGCCAAGAAGGCCAAGGTCATCCTGGCCTGTATCAGCAACAGTGTGGCCAGCAGGACCAGGGCAGGGATTGTCCCCTGTACGGGGCACTGGTGGGGGCACGCTTTGAATCCTGTGTCCAGTTCTGGGCCCCTCACTGCAAGAAGGACATTGAGGGGCTGGAGCATGTCCAGAGAAGGACAACAAAGCTGGTGAAGGGGCTGGTCGTGTAGATGTGGCACTTAGGGGACATAGTTCAGTGATTAACTTGGCAGTGCTGGGTTAATGGTTGGACTCAATGATCTTAGAGGTGTTTTCTAACCCAAATGACTTTATGTTCTTTTTTTCCCCCTATGTGTTTGAAGAAGAATTATAGTTCTGGATTCACTTTCCCATATGTAGCAGTCTTAGCAGGAATTCAGAGATGCAGCAGCACGCGAGTCCAGTGAGAGAATGAATTATTTATTAATTTTACAATATCATTTATATGATATTGTATATCATATCCAAGTTCCAAAAGACAGTTGGACAGTGTCCACACCTCTCCTGAGGTGATAGGCTGAAGCACCAGACGCCCATTTAAAAATATTATGTTACTGTACCAAAAACATAAGTGAAAAAACAGCAGGTATGAGAATTATTTACAACAACGTATCTTACTGTTTACATAGCTTGCATAGCAAAGGAAAATTCTCACAGAATCAGTGCAAGGAGATGGAAAATTTCTCTGCTTAGCAGCTTTTCAGCATCCACACCCATACATAGCCTTGCTCTTCTCCTTTTACATCTAAAATCACTTCAGTTAAAGGCTGGAATTTGGCTTGTATCAAAATTCAGTTTTCCATTAAAGACATTATGAGAACTCCTTTAATCTCTGCACGCAAGAAGATATAGACAAAGTATTTAATTTAAATGAAAGAGGTATCTCCTGGGTGATACTGAAAAGTAATGTAGTAATTGCAGAGAGACTCTCCAGCATTTGTTGAGAGTGCATTTTAGTGCAGGCAACACCTGCATACCTTTGGAGAAATTATCCTTCCCTGTTTGGTTATAAACATTTTGTTAGTACTTTGATAACCATAATTTTCATATGTTAAAACAACTCTATGGGTAAATTTTCACAATTTGAGAAATGCTTCCCTCAATGGCTTCACAAGGAAATTCCTATTGTAATGGTGGCTTTTTATATGAAAAGGTACTTGCCTGTACCTGATTCCTAAAATGAACACTAAGATGTTCATGCTTTTTCTCATGTATGTTTAGATTACTGCAGTACAGTTTGGGTCTGTGCCCCCATCACCCGGGCAGCTGTACTCATCTCTGCAGGTAGATGTCAAGCAGTCCATTTTCAATACACTTTCTGTGTAGTTTTTGCTAGTAGAAATTACTCAAATGAAGTAAAGCAGCACCCAGTGGCATAACCAGAAATAGTGTTTATGTAATAATTTTTTTTTTCTTTTATTTTCTAAAGCCTCACTGATGAAGATTTTACAAGACTTACCTTTCAGGTTCTTACTGATCTCTAGTTTGTTCTCTAAGAAGTCAATCAACAGATGGTGTATTGTTTTGCAGTAAAGGTTGGGAGTTTTTATTGATGGGTTGTTTACTGTCAAATATTCAAAGACAAAATGCTGTTTGTTTGGTGTTTTTTCATACTTTACCCTCGAAGTGTTTTTGGAAGTGATGCTTTGATTTGTCTTTTGCAAATTGTCTTAGTTTGCATTGTTGAAATATTTTCCGCAACAAGGCTTCCCTCTCTTAGCATCTTGTTATTCAAGGATATGATTTTACACTGAAGGAAAGTTAGGTGTAACTTCCACGCAGAACCATCAACACCAGGGAGTCTCACTCTTCACAACAAGACAAAGAAGACAACGCATACAAATAGATATATGATTACTTCTTATCCCACTATATTCAAGGTGTTTGTTCTTTAGCATGGGGAATGCCATTTTTCATTCCACCTCAAAATTTATTTATATTTTAATGTTACTTTTGCAAAGAGCTTTTGAACCCAGCCTAGTTAAAGAATGTAGTTCAACTGACAGAGGCTACACTGTTACAGTATTTGTGGTGTACTGCATACACCTTACATGAGAAGTAACTTCAAAGTGTAAAATAACTGACCTGAAATTACTAAATGACACTTGGTCAACTGAGGAGTTGATAATTACAAAACCAGACTGTGACGAGAACAATTAATTTGATCAATTTGAGTATCCGTTCTTGTAGCTTTCTCTAGCATACCTATGACTCAAAAACACTCCTATCATGCTGTGACACACAAAAAAAAGTAATCACATATTTATGTTTCGTTATCAACAGACAGAGAAGAGAAAGGGATAAATACGTGAGGGTGTCACAAATGATGAACACATTAAGTAAAAGCTCTACACATGAATGTACTTAAAATAAAAAGGGTTTATACTGAAAGCACTTGACTAAGTTTCAAGCTCGTGGCCCATTTTTAGCCCTGCATGACAATGGGCACTCCTGTAAATGGGGATGTTAATTTTATTCTTCTTTGATTATTTCCTTTTCTTCTTCTTAAGGGTGATAAGTTGGCAACAACCTGTCAATATCAACTCCTACGTGGCTTCAGGTGGAAAACATTTGTGAGGGCTGTTCCTCTGTCATGGTTTGACCCCAACTAGCAGCAAAACCCCACGCAGCCACTTGCGTACTTCCCCACAGTGGGATGGAGGAGAAAAACAGAAGAGTAAAAGTGAAAAAACTCAAGAGATGAGATAAAGACAGTTTAATAAGGAGAGCAAAAGCCCCACACACAAGGAAAGCAAACCAAGGAATTAATTCACCACAGTAAAACAAGGAATTTCCCGTTCCACCACTTTGTATGGGCAGGCAGTTTGCCTGGCATTGTGCATCTTACAGCATTCCTGCAGTTCCACTAATTTGAAGTGAGATATAGGGGCTTAAGATATCTTTTCCCCTGTCCTGTTGGAAGATTTCTAAAACACCTGGGATGCCTGAAAGTTGAATCCTCTTTTTGTTTCAAATAGAAATGATGCCCTTTTTTTCTCCCGTGATCAAATTGGATACATTAACTGTGGCTTGTCCCACCTTCTTTCCACAGAAATGTTTTTTAAAGCCACCCTTGTTTTCTACTATTGCTGCTTAGTTTTTATTTCCTTTTTTTCTTTTTTTTTGATCCCATCTTCTGACCTGTGTAACCATTCGTGATCAATCTGCTCCCTTCCATTTTATTCATTCCAGCAGTCAGTAGCTTGAGTTCTCTTTCTCTGTTAAGGCAGGCAGATATAAATGGCTTGTTTCTCCTGAGTAAAGCAATGATATCTGTGCTTCAAGCTCTTCTCTACTGATAGGTGTGCAAGAGAGTTTATATGACACCATTTCACTAACTACAGTGCCAGTTTGAAATGTCTCATATGTCTGCTCTGGATGGCCCTTTATGCCATCTCCCTGCTACTCTCTCTCTTTCAGTTTGAATTGTGTGAATCAAGGAATTCATTGCATATAGTACAAGCCTGTGGGTGAACATTTTTCCTCTTTAATATTAACTAAAATAGGTGAGGAAGAAATATCTACGTTGGTCCGACACAATAGACTATGTTAACACTGTTAAGACCACCTAAATCTGAGTGGTCTTAATTAGAAATGCTAAGAAAAACCCAGTGTCATTCATTTCACGTAAAATATTGTAATTATGTTTCTCAGTCTAGAGACTAACACTGAGTTACTAAATAATATTTATGAAAGTATATCACTCTATTTTTTTCTTGCTAATATATAGTCTTTACTTTGCTAATACATTCCAGAAAAATGTATGAAGTGGTATGCCTTTTCACTTTTCATAGGAAAAAAGCATGAAAGTGTACCTTCTACCTGATAATTAAATCTTATACTGACAGTCTTGCTTTCAAAAGCATTTCTGAATGCATTTCTATGTTTAGTTTTGCCATCTTACTTCTACAATACCATTTTATGATATTTATCTCTTCTGATGAGAGGGTACATCTCTGGTTTTTGTGCAGTCTTTACTCTGACTAAGATTATTAATGAGTGTCACTGAGTGCTGTGCTGTGTCCCCATAATATGTGCTTTCTGCAGCACAGAAGTGGAATTTTACACTCTGAGATCCCTCTGGGATCATTTAACCACGGTTATTGTTGATTTCATCATCAAGATACTGTGCCCGAATTATAATAATGATTTACTGTGTACCTGGCATATATTTCACTTGATTTAAGATTAGGAAAATGTTCCAGTTGTTCAATAATGAATTAATGGCAAGCCCCACAGGAGTAACATTTAAGGAAGATTCAGGATGTTAAGATTTAGGAAGATTTGAGATGTTAACTGAAGATTGCCCACCAAAGCAGTGGCAGATTGCTGGGGCCAGTTCTTGTCTTCTAATTCTCTGCTCTAGTAAGGGTCTTGATGAATGCTTTGGGTTTATGGCGTTCACATTTCAAAATTACTTCTCTTAGAAAAAAGCCTCAGTTGTGTAAAGTGTCATGATTTTAAAAAGAAGTAACTAAGAGTGTTTTATTTCATAAATGTAATGCAACATCTAGTTGTGGTTGGGCTTTTTTGAGTTAATGCTAGATAAGCAAAAATTAGACATTTTTCTTGCCTTCCTGTTTTCAGTTGTTTTGTAACATACCATACTATTCTTTCTTATCTTGAAAAGAGACTGAATCAAACAAATTTACAAGGTGACTTAAAACATTGTTTTACAAAATCATGGGCTTAATACTGAGAATGTGTATTGGTATTTTCATCTCAACACTGCTTTACACTGCTTTCATGTTTCTCCCCTCCCACTGTCCAGTTATTCCCTCTCCAGGGAATAACCAAAAGGACAGTATTTTTCCCACTCTTCCAAGAAGTTTCTCTCTAAGTTTTTTTCTATGGTAGTAATAGTCAGTGACAATTACTTAAAGTGAGCCAAAATTTTATATATATTTTTAGTAGTAGTTAACAAGTGTATGGATAATTGCAACTTTGCTCTTTGGACTATGCTGTTTGTTCACTACAGTGCAAACTGTTAGCTGAGTTCACAAACATCTTTGGGATGCAGAATTTAACCTCTGTTTTGCTGCTGTTTAGGGTTCTGGCCCTTGTCTTCCTGCAGGCTGAAGGGAGTGAGTGAGGGCTTGAACAAGAACCTGTCTAGACCTCCGGTTTATCTGGGTTTAGCACTCCTACAGTGTCTGCCTCACTGGAGCTGGGAATACTGGCTAAAGGTTTCTATCTTTTTCAGCTCTGGGCAGTCAGAATAAGCACCTAGAAGAGAATTTCAGGCAATAAATTTGATAAGCCAAAAAATTCAGACATGAACATCTGGTGATAAGGCTTTCCATGCAGTTAGGAGAAGAGAAAAAAAAAAGCAGTATTATGTGTGCAAGATGAATGCCTTTTGCTACTTTCTGTGGTATGCAGCAGACACAGGAAGAACATTGCACTGTACTGTTCCTCTCTCCGCTGGTCTGAGGAAAGCATGTTGTAGTTGTATCAAAACATTTGCACAAGATGTGTCTTTCATATTTGAAAATATTGGGTGGTAGGGAAGGAAGGATAATACACTGAAAGACAGTGTCATTTGACATAGATAGTCTGACATTTCGAATGGGCAATAAATATATTTGCAGCTTTTTCAAGCAGTATAATGCTCTACTGTACATGCCATGGATTTCTTTCTGTTCATAACTCTCCTGCCAATTGCTTCTCTGATTTATTAGGCTGATGTGTGAATGCAGAGGATTCTATTGTAGAGCATATTTTTTTATTACTGTTCTCATCATCCAGCAAGCCACAGTAAGACTTTGCACACTATATATAGAAATAAAATAACCCAGATTGATATCAATATCTGTAATTTGATGCTTTCTCAACATATCTGTACTAAAAAGGTTGGCAGCAAAATGATTTCAATAAGGAAAATCATAGTCCTGATAAAAAGGACCTGCCAAATGAAACTTTTAAGGTAAAGACCATCAGTTGATCTTCAAAATGTGTTTGAAAATACAAAGAGAGGGCTGTTACTAAGCTACTGAGAATGGTTGCAGCAGAAGGCACAGGTTTGTAGAGACATAAGAACACCTAAGGCTCTAAAACAGAAATGCCTTCCTTGAAACTGGTGCATGTATATGTATGTACACACACTCATTTATCGTATAATACATAATGTTATATATATTTATATAATTTTGCATATTGGTCTGTGGGTGTTACAAAGTGCATTAGTTATGAGGCAGGTGTTTACTTACGCTGACTTTTACTTCATTTATAAAACTCAGGTAAGTGGGGAAATAGAGCAGAGATTCTGCAGTGCAGCATTCTGCTGCACTGAAACTCTTGAATTACAGGTTGTAGCCTGCCTTTGTGATCTTAGACAAAAATTTAAATTTTATGTGCCTGAGTTTCAATTAGCAAAACTTTTACCAAAGAGGGATGTTGTGAGAATGCGTTCACAGGCTCTTGAGGCAGTAACTTGCTCCCAAAATAGTTCAAGACAGAAAATTCTCATGTGACTGAGAGATTCTTTGAAGAGTAATACATCAGTTCTAGGAAGAGAACACCTCATGTTTAAATCGCAGTAGAGAATGTCCTGGGAGCAGAGGTCATCAGGTGTGATGCTCAATGTAGTAAATTGTAAATGTATTTTTAATCAGAGAAGAGGCCTCTTGTTTATTCTGTGAGGCAAACTGAGGTAGCTACAGCAAGCATCGAAAAAGGAACTTTTTGAATTTCCAGTTAGAGTTGAAATGTCAAATAGAGTTGTTTTGTTGCTTGGGCTTAAATGACTGAAAAAAATAAAAATTTCTTTGGTCTTATTGGTGACTGTCTTGTTCCTAGATGGTATTTGTGTTCACATTGGCTAAATCCCATTTATGATATCCTTAACTGAATAGTGTTAACTACAGCTTCAGAAATTTTAATCCAACACTGAGGTGATTTTCTCTATTGCTGTTAAAATATTTGAAGTGGTGGCCTACTGCTTTCTCTAAAAAACTTACTTTTGCTCTACATTAAAAAAAAAAAAGTTGAATTTTCTTTATCTTGTTTAACTTCACTAGGTATCTGGTTATAGGAATACCAGGATGTTTGTAGTTGAAGTATATATGTCAGTTCTTTTCACCAATAATAAACGTAAACCTTCATTCTCAGATAGATACTTAATTATTTTTAAATACCAGAAAGTAAATGATCCAAACCCTTGGTGTCAGTCATCATTTTTCATTTAATGTCATACAGTACTAAATCAGTTGATTGGTTGAATAATGCCTTTGCGTCCTAAATTAATATTGCCATTGCACTGTCTATAAAGTGCACTCTGCTGAACCTTCTTTAGCATTGTGCATTTTTTGAAAAACAAAGACCCCAAATCAATATCAAGTGGTTACAATACCTAGTGAGGGCTTTGGCGTGTGTGTGTTTTATCATATTTATGTGTGTTCCTCAGTATTAGTTTATAATGTAGGTCAGTGCCAATCTGTTACTTTTAGGATATACTGTTTTTAACAGTGGGATTGAAAATTGCTCTTCTGATGTCTTTGCAGTCAGAAAAGCACTTAAGGTCAGCTCTGTGCTTGCAGTTAGAAATGTTATGTGGAAGATCCCACAAGTCCTTCATGATTAGAGTGGGATACTTGTCTTGTCCTTCAAATGTAATGTTTTTTTGAAAGTATTAGGGTAAAATGCTTTACAATTATAGGTAACTCATATCCCTAGCCAGAGATTTTTTTCTGTAAAATCTAAAGCCACACTAAAACTTTGATTTATAATAGCTATGGCCTTCCTACCAAGCATGAAAAAAATGCGTCACAGAGCAGAATACATTAAGGCTTACTAACTGAGAAAGCAGCACATTTATTCATACCTTCTCAGGGCAATTTTAGAACATGATTTTGAGTCTCCTTCTGTTCAGAAAATGGTTTTGACCCTCTGTCAACCCCACACATAGATCCCAAGGTCTAAAGAGGTCACTTAAGAGACACAGGGAAAAACAAATCTGTACTCAATAGCACAAATAAGATACCCACTCCTGTAAAAAAAGCTCCTGAGTGTTGACCCCGTGCTTCACATCCTCACGTCACACAACCTTTCCACCAAGCACCCACCTGGCTTCTACAGACACAGAAAAAAAGATCCCAATCCTTCTCCACACAGTGCAGTTTAGCACAGAGGGAACAATTCTTATTTAACTTTAAGCAGAACATTGTATATATACTGGTAGTTGAATTTATTTACATTATACCTGTTAACAGCTGTATGTTACCTTTGTATCTGATCTAAAAAGTCCTAATGAGAAAGCCATTCTTAAATGGGACCTACATCCAAACCCTGATTTAGATTCCTTAAACAAATTAGACTTTGGAGTTAATGCAGCAATTTGCATAACATTCTGCTCTATTTTCAGCTAAAATTGCTCAGCACTTTTTTAAACTTGTAGCAAATTACTTCACTAATGAGGCTGAATTACCCTATGATGTTACAGGTAAATTTGTCTGTAATAAATCTTGTGAGCATTTGCGATGTACGGATTTTGAATTGTCTATCTGCTGTTCAGTAGGCACATCAGAAGAAATCATGGAGAGGACTTAAAGTTTGAACCAGTATATTTGTCTTAAGAGACCTGCTGCACTAAGTATTATTCCCATATACTATTCAGATGGTTTGTTTTCTCCCTTTCACATCCATTTCAAGTTCTAGGAATCAGCCCTCTGAAACTAGCTAGCAGCGGGGCTGCCCGTCTTCCTAACCCTTCTCCAAAAAATGGTGTAGTTCTTTCACTCTTAAATGAAAGTCACTTTAGTAATGTAAACAAGGCAAAGATAAATAACTGAGAGAATTTGTAATTGCCGTGAAACCATCAAGAAATATAATACTTTCGTGGATACTGTGTACAAATGGTCAGTGCAGTCAAGTCGCTGTGTGGCCGTCTTGGGTTATGCTGCTGTGCCCTGGTCCGTGTGGGCACACCAGCCTGCTCACACAGTGAGTCTGGGAAGAACAGGGTGGCTGTAGTCAGAGTGTCTCACAAACACTACACTGCCTGCCACCTTTAAAAATTCTTGGGAATTTGATTCGGCTCACTTGTTGCTTCTCCTTCCAGCCCTGGTGGAGCAAAGTTGCTCAAAGTCCATTCACATGTGAAATAGTTAGCACTTGCCCTGCAGGTTAGCAAACCAGTATCTAAGAACATTAAATTGTTACTAATTATTTCCAGAAGCAGACTTAACATTGTCCTTTTAATTTGGTGTTTATTGGATGCATAACACCACCTGTGCTAGCAGTCAGTTATTTTTTAGTTCTATTCCATGTGTAACACAGTAGCATTAAAAATAATTCCGTGTGTTTAAATACATTGTATTTTGATAGAATAAGACATGCTTTCTTAATAACAGAAATGTCACAGAATAAGTGGCAGATGATGCAGTGTGTCACATCAATTAAAGTGGCAATTAATATCTATGATGTGCAGAAAGGATTGATTGTTGTTAGATTTCCTTCACCTCCTTTGGATGAAGAGTCATTCAATAGTGAGTATTAAAAAAATGTGGAAAGTAAGCATCTAACCATGCATTAATCTTTGAATTAGGAATGTAGATCTGTTAATAGCGGAACACTTAATGTCTTACTGAGAAGACGAGATTGTGTTATTTTAGCAGCACACTTTATCACTCTGTCAGTCTAACAATTTTTTTGACCTATTCTTACTTCTCTTCTGTTTAAATTATATTTTACTTTGTAAGGCAGGGTGGTCAGAATTAAACGCAGAAAAGGATGTTTCAGTTATACCTACTGGCAAAATTTGAACAATATCTCAGATACCCACTTGCTGAGTATAAATAGAAGAGGAAGGATGTTTTAGTTTCTGTCACAGAAGTATTTTTAGGCTGTTTCGGAATACTTCATTATCTAACAGTCTTTGGCTAAAAGGTTTAAAAGTTGAAGCTTCACTTTTCGTTCTTTTTGTATTTCTAGCTCTAATTTTTGTAGCCTTCCAAGGGATAGAAGATGCAATTACCATTTTGCAGTGATTGAAAGAAAGGGTATTGCTTCTTTTCTTTGTTGCTGGGAGGAATAGAGTAATTTTTACTCCACAGATTTCACAGAATATATTTCAAAATAGGATTCAAAACCTTAGTGGCAGTCAAAACAGATAGCATCTATTTGGTGTGACTTTGCTTCTGCCGTTGCAAAGCCGTAAGCAATAGCCAGGTTCCAGGGCCAGATTTCTCATAGCTTGATATAAAGAGAGGTCACTCACCTATGTTTTGTTCACTCTGGTCTCACCAGTATCTATCCCTGAGATCCACAGTGTCTCTGGTAGCTCTTTCCAACATCTCCTGTTCTCCTCATCAGCTGTTCCAGCTGAAGGCTCACTATTGCTAGGCCAGTCCAGAATGTAGACCATCCTCATCCAGGAAAATTGTTAGCAATTAGGATTAATAAGCAGATAAAACAGGTTGCAGTGATCAAGTGAGGGGTGTGGCCAGACAAGCATATTGAAGCACCACTTACTTACAGATGACCGATCCCTTTCATCATGCCCTTCTCTGTTTCTTCATGTTGTTCTTCCCCCATGCATTTGGAATGTCTCCCTTTTCCTATCTTTGCCCTTCTGCTAAACACCCTGTGAGTCTGGCACTCTGCCACAATCCCATCAGTATGCTCTTTACCGTAGGACCCGTGATGACCTTTTCACTTGTTCCTCCCTGTGTGCCCACTTTATCAGTTAACAAAGCTCAGGCTGAACCTCTCCAAGCCTTGGAGTGGTTCCTTCAGCAGCCCATCGAGCAGTGACCCCCCAGACCTGGTCTTTGGTACTGTCTCTTGCTCTGCAGGGTGTGTGTACATCAGTGTGGTTTATTACTTTTCCTGTCTCATCTCTGTGTGTCTGTACATTCCAAGTACCTACATACCCTTCACATCCTACATTTCACTTCCTTCCACATCCAACCAATCTGTTGTATTGAATTAGGAAAGCAAGCTATCGATAATTCATATGCTAAAATTTTCCACTAATCAGTATGTATGTATATATAATATATATATATAGTTTCAGACATATTGTCGATGTCTTACCGACTTGGTTTACCAGCACATATGCTTCAGGCTGGTCATGTGTAACTCCTGGTAGATTAAGTATCTATCAGTCCACTGTTGTGGTAAACACCATTGAGTCAAAGATAAGCCTTGAAATGGATGAATTAATTTCTCATATACTCTTGGCATGAGGTATACAAGCTGTCCTTATTAGGAACATAACTGACATTTTCACTGCCTCCAGCAGTGGCCTGAACCCCTGCTTGAGTCTAAATTTTATTTTCATAGTGTGGATACAAATACATATTCTCAGATGTAATGCAAAAAACTTCATACTATGCCACAGGAGAAGACTTATCGTGCTGACATGAGTGCACTTTTATTGATCTGTGTGCTAGAGAGTCTGGCACCTTTTCCTGTCCTGTCTGCCTGTGTTGTGGCATCATGGGGCTCGTCAAGCACTTCTGACCGGCAAGTAGAGAGTGACATTAATGGCAGATAGCCAGCTTTAAAAGAAAGTTTGAAAATATCCTGGTAAAAGAAAACACGTGATTCCTCAGATGAAAGCAGCTCTGTGCATTCTTCCATGGAAATTATTTTTTTCCAAAATTTATGTAATCTCTGTTCTTTCAGTTTTCACTTTGATTGGCATAGATTCCTAATCACAGCTCTGTATTTAACAGCTCTCTAACAGTGTCTTCCAAAGACATACACAAAATATTTCCAGTGAGAAAAAGGAAGGAAAATAACTTTCAGAAATTAATGGTATCCATAGATTAAGGGAGTCGTGAGAAACAACGCAGCACGGACTCACCCAGCATTGTTAATATTGTTAATCCTTCTACTCTGATCCTCTTTTTTTTTTTTTGAGAAAAGGTGGTGTAAAAAGGGGTCAATGCATTTGAGACATGGGCGGATACAACTGGGCATACTCAGTTGTGCTGCAGAGTTGAAGGGCATTCTTTTGAGTTCAGAAGTGGCTACTTTGGGGCTTGTCTGTGTAAGAATAGAGCTTGTCCCCTTTATCTCCTGACAGGTTGGTACTCCACTGTGTGTTTTTAGTAGGCAGACTGTGGCACGTTCTATTTCCTTTTCCTTCTAGATGTAACAAGGCAGCAGCCACTGATATGTCAATAAATACTATATTAAGAAATGTTCTCTTCATGTTAAGTTGGGAAAGAGACAGAAGTATCTATGAAAAGTCCTTTGGGGGATTGGGATTTGATGCCCTGTTGGTGCAAATTGCTGCTTATCCATCCATCCCAGCATCTTGGCAAGACGTTTGGCAGTAGCACTGCTACTGGAGCCGTGACTAATTTTGCTGAGATCTACCCCGGGAGACTAGGTCAGAATTGTCCTCCAGGCTGTGGCTCTTAGCTCCCTGAAGGACTTGAACAAGTAATTTAATTTCCTTTGCCTCTGTTTCCATACCCTTAAATAGATCCTGGTACCGTGCATCACAGTCTCACAATTTGTCAGGCATAGTTAAACCTGCTGGAGAGTATAGTTTGAAACATCTGTATAGATATGTGATAGAAACACAAAGATAGGATGAGACTTCTGGTGAATAAAAGGCTGTTGTAAAAAAAACCCAAACCCAACAAAGCAAGAGAGTAGTCCAGATAAAACACAGCATCAGAGACTGAGCTCTTGGTTGTGAACAATCAGCTTCATCCTCTCCCTACATGGCAGAGTCACTCTGCCAAATATCTGAGCTTGGAAATTCTAGGAAAGTTTGCAGAATAAATCTTGTCTTTCCCAGGTAAGAATAGGTTCCTTCTTCAGTAAAATTTAAGAACTTTTGTCAAGTTATGTAAAGTGTTATGTAACATCCGTTTCATTTCTGTTGTATTACTCTCTTTTTTTTTTCCTGACAGAAATGCATTTTAGATTAATATTTAATGCCCTTGCTTTTAAGAAACTATCTTTGAATCACTTCAGTCTGCTTCTGGCTTCACGTTCCTGGGAGAGGAGGAGCTGCCTGAGCTGAATACTAGTGTGCTGTCAGCTACCATGACTGGAAAGGGAAGGTGCAGCTCAGGAATACTGGCTCAATGTAGCAGAACCACACATTTCCCTTTAGAAATGAGCAGAAGATAGCAAAACTTGTCACCTGAGACCATCCACAGGATAAACTACTGAGGAGCATGAGATGCCACTTGGTTGTGAGCAAGGGGAAGAGTGAGAAAAACAGCATAGGCACAGAGTCCCTCTGAATAGAGACAAAGCCCTTGGAGTCTTTAGTTGAATTGTAGCACACAGAATGATTTTTGCTTCAAAGTAATACTTTTTCTCATTCTTACAATTTTTTTTTAGCAGCGAAGCAATTAAAATATTCATTCAACATATTGTGCTTTAAAAATATAATTCACAAAGATCAGCAGGCATGTTTTCATTCTGTCGTTCCTGATATTACTCATCACACCAGGCAACTCATATATTTTTTAACTGTATTCTTTCTTCCATCAGATCTTGTTTCCTTTCAGGGATTGAAGTGTGAAGCTCAGTGGTTGATTCACCTTTTGTGGAATTGATGCATAAATTTTTGTTCCTAGTCTGTTTAGTAAATGTCATCTCTTTTGTCATGTAGGTGGCTCTTCATGTAGCATGCTTTGTTTTGAAAATCTGGTTAGTAGGGGAAGCAAATGTATTTTTATATGAAGGTTAAATGGTTATGGATTGTACAACCAAGCAAACAAAACAAGCAAGCTTCACCCCCCACCTCTCCCAAATAAACTTGGTAAATTTTTCCTGGCTCAGAAATGAGCTAATTATTTAAATCCAAGTCATCCTGTTTACATGGAAAAGATCTGACCAGTGAGATATTTTGCAGCACCTTTCCTCTTTGACCTGTTTTTCTCATTTCTAAACTGAAAGGTGTCATGGTTTCTCTGAGCAGCAGAAGCATAAGCTCTCAAAAAGACTGGTGAATTTTTCTGCCTGAAGTTGATATATTTTACCAGTGTCCTTTCATATCTCTTCATGCATCATCTAGTGCCAGCTGCTGTAGTCTTTGAGGTGACCTGCATATTGCTCAGAAAGTTGCACATGATGTACTGATATAATTCCTGTTTAAGGAAAAATATCCTAATTTACCTTTAAACACTATCACTTTGGCGTTTAGACCAAAGCTGTGTGGTAACTGTATAGACATTAAAACGTCTTAATTTAACACTGCAACATCATGGTGTATATGCTTTTTCACTACACAGCTGTTCTAATTTTTGGTTTTGCTGTTATTAAAAAAATAAGAATATGCCAGATAAACTTGAAGAAGAAAGAGAGAACTTCTGGTTTAGCAGTGGGTAATTTCATATAACTCTATTTTGGAACCTCAAGGCCTGAATCACTTTTCAGTCTTTATTTGAAGTGAATCATAGATTCATAGAATCATTTAGGTTGGAAACAATCAAGATCATCTAGTCCAGCCATTAACTGAGCACTACAAAGTCCACCACTAAGTGCCACATCTGCACATCTTTTAAATTCCTTCAGGGATGGTGACTCCACCAGTTCCGTGGGCAACCTATTCCAGTGCTTGATAACCTTTTTGGTGAAGAATTTTTTCATAATATCTGACCTAAATCTCCCCTGACATAACATGAGGCCATTTCCTCTTGTCCTGTCACTTGGTACCTGGGAGAAGAGACCAATCCCCACCTGGCTACAACCTCCTGTCAGGTGTTTGTGGTGGGCAATAAGGCCCCCCCTGAGCCTCATTTTCTCCAGGCTAAA
>VXBT01006758.1:147064-292965 GCA_013400235.1 Oriolus oriolus
CCCAGCTCCCTCAGCTGCTCCTTATGGGACTTGTGCTCCAGACCCTTCACCAGCTCCGTTGCCCTTCTCTGGACTTGCTCCAACCCCTCAATGTCTTTCTTGCAGTGAGGGGCCCAGAACTGCACACAGGATTTGAGGTGTGGCCTCACCAGTACAGGGGGACAATCACTGCCCTGGTCCTGCTGGCCACACTATTGCTGGTACAGGCCAGGATGCCCTTGGCCTTCTTGGCCACCTTGGCACAGCTGGCTCATGTTCAGCCAGCTGCAGGCAGTTCCTTTTCCAACAGCCATCTTTCCAGCCACTCTTCCCCAAGCCTGTAGCATTGCATGGGCTTGTTGTGGCAGTAACACAGGACCCAGCACTTCTTGTTTAAGGTTAGATCCATGAAATGCCATACATCGGTTGTACATAAAGATTTTTTAAGGTAGTAGCTGAAGCTTGAATTCCTAATAGATTTCACTGTACTTTGTTTAAGGTTTCTGTTTCACTGTTTAGTTGTTTTTGTCTTCCAAGACTTCATCTGCACAGCCCCAAGAGCACATGCCCATGCAAAAACTACTTCACAAATATTTCAAATATTTTGTTTTCTTAAATGTAAAATGACCAGCTGAAGTGCCTGGCTTGTTTTGGGCCTTAGCCAGCTACACATACGGGGAAACTTCTTGACTTTTTCAGAGATGTCTGTGTAACTTGCTTGCAGCTAAAGCATTGGACTTCTCGGATGTTACTTATGAATCTGTGTGGTTTCTTAAAATTAGATCCAAGACTGATTACTCTTTGAGGAACAAATATTGCCACAGAACAATAAAGCTGTATTTGTTTGAAATGGATCTCATAGTATATTGTACTTGGTATTCCTGACCTTCTTGATCATTTGTCTCAAACATTTTTGTGCTTTTTTTTAGAATGATATTTTATATCAGGTATCACATTAGCAATTTATTTTGTAGGCCACCTTGGGTACGCATAAGACTTCTGTTCCTGCATCACTTAAGGGTCTCCCACAATCTTGTTAGGACAAGCTTCCCACGATTTATTTATCATCCTTGTCTTTATGTTTCTGGTGACTTCCTCCTTTTCCTTTCATCTTTGCTCATCCCAATTTAGTTGATATATCCTTACTTATCCTTACTGAGACTACAGTAGCTGTTCCCATTCCCAGTAATTAAATGTAAAGGCAAGACTCCTAAAAACTTTATGACATTAAGTGCTTTTTTTTGTTTGCTGTAGCCTTGTGCTTTTTTCTCTAGCTTGTGATGTGCTACACTCTGAAGGAAATGATGTTTCTCCAGCGCAGGAGAAACTCTTGCCAAGGCAAACCTTGATGAACCATGAGAAACCTTGATGAGGCAACACTCTTGACTAACTTTGGCTGCTTTTACAGAGGTTCTGGTTTGTCATTGTATGTTTATGTTGCCACTGAAAAAAATAATACAAGGAATCAAAGCAGTGTAATGTAGCTGCTTTGTGGTGTGGCCAGCACAACTTTGCTGGCCTGCAGCCTATGCTGGCCTGCTGTGCATAAAACACAGCTTAGTTACATTGGACCGCGTTTATTAATACTGATGTTCATTCCCTAACTATATGATTATCACTTTGGCCTGTTTCAGATAAGAAGACAAGGTGGAATACAATTACTAGTGGACCTATTGGACCATCGGATGACGGAAGTCCACCGTAGTGCCTGTGGAGCTTTGAGAAACTTGGTATATGGGAAAGCAAATGATGACAACAAAATTGCTCTGAAAAACTGTGGTGGTATCCCAGCATTAGTACGGTTACTCCGCAAGACTACAGATTTGGAAATCAGAGAACTGGTCACAGGTTTGAATCTTTCAATATTTTTTGTTCAAACTCTCTGTCGGTCTTGCAAGCACAGTTGTGTGCTGCATGCCACTTGCTCCATCAGTAACTATTTCATTTCCGTCTTACTTGCCGTAACAAAACACTTTCAAGCCCCTTGGATTTATGTAATGTAATGGCTTTCAATATCATGCAGTTCACAGATGCAGGTGTGGCTTATGCCTACGGTTGCTGGTTCTCTTGGTTAGCTGTGGGTGCTCTTGCAGGAGATGTGCTCCACACATGGACATCTTGTGGTGGGAATCCTCTGCTCTCCCTCCTGTCTGGTGTAGGGCTGGCCAGGCAGAAGTCATATTTTACTGAATTGACTTAGAAACTGTTACTGTTACTCATTGCTTTTATATCCTACATAGTTATGTAGCGAGAGGGAGGATTTGTTTGGGGGTTTTCTGCCTTTCTCAGGGTTCTGATAGGAAAATGGCAAGCTGTGTTGGAGAGGTGGACGTCAGCTTCTGAAGCGTTTTGTCCAAAATTTGACAGCATGCTATGTGATGTGTTTTACACAGAGCATGCGGGTAGTGGTAGTTTATTTCTTTTTTTGATACAGTAGGATCTGCTCTTTTTAAGATTGTGTGGACTTTTTCCCTTATAAAATTCAAGAGAGAAGGGAGGTGGGGTGGTGTTCAGGAATACAGGAATGCTGTCAAACTGGACTCATCTGAGATGTTTGGAGGTTTTTGTCACCTTGCCCTTAAGCTATCCCATTTAATATGTAAAACAGAAGCGAAGTAGAGGGGCTTTTTTATTTTTCACTTTGTGATTTCATTCTGTTTGATTGCTAATATCAATTGCTAATTAATTTACAAATCAAATGCTACAAATCAAAAATATTTTCATTATCCTATTTTCAATGCCAGTATTTTTATTATGATTTTCGTACTAAAATATGTAAGAGAATTTCTCATTTGTCGCAGAATCATAGGAGTACACATTATCGTCTGTGTTTCTGCAGAAATTACTTACCCTTGTACATAAGGCCTCATTTAGGATACAATTGATCAGATTATCATCCTTTGGCTGGGTCCAGGTTCCTTCCTTGAGGTGTGTTTCAATAAACTGCATGGTGTTTATTAAATGTAGATTTTTTGTATTTAATTTTGTTTCTTAGTTGCAACACTTATCACCTCCTACTTGTTAGTCAGGATTAATGGGGCAGAGCTACGGGTTACATGAGCTCAGATTGTGCCTCCTGTAGAGTGACAGAATTACTGACAGATCTAATAAAGTGTAACCACTGCTTCACATTCAACATACTTGTTTGTCTCTTGGTTATGCTGTCAGTATCCTGGCTCCAGGGAACATTCTGCCTATTTATTCTGAGTAGTAAGTGGCAAACTGCTAATAAACCTCAGCAGTCACCATGGCACTTCCCATACCATCTGTGGATGGAACACATAATGTCATTAGATCATTTAAAGAAAATATACTGGGCTACAGTTTACGTTGGTTCCATTGCACAGTATGCTGTTAAATTTTCCCAAATTCCCACAGAAAAAAAAGGATGTTTGTTTTCTAGTATGCCCTCAAAGTACTGTTACCAAGAGGAGTAGGTACTGACCATCAGTGGTAGGCAGTGACCTACCTTTGTACAGATAGATGCAGCTCCCAGGGACAGTGAACATCAGGAGTGCTGGACATGTATGGAAGGGGAGAAGACCAAGATGGTGACCCTGAGGAATGGAATAAAAGTCAGTGGTATTTCAAGATTTTATTCCTGAGCCTGGTTTTGTATTGGGGTTTTTTGTTTGTTTTTAATAGCCAGTACATCCCAGAAGGCCACTGCTTGCCCTGGCCATATTTTGTGCCTTTCAGAATGCAGATCACCGGCCCTTGCTTTCAAAATGCAGATGTGTTTGTGGTAGTGTTCTGCAAAGCTTCCTTCCAAAGCAAGGCTCATAGCTGCAGCTCTCATCTTGCATCTCTTAGGAAGCAGGCTAAAGTCGTGCATCTGAATCAGTGCTCCTTTGCTTTGTTTTGGTAAAGTCTTGTAGTGTGACAGCTACCCCAGCTGAATTCCTTCTTTCTGTCCTTCCTGGGGAAGGAAAGGTAGCTCCTGCAGCAGCTCCCTCAATAATCAAAAGATTTGACTTGGTGGCAGGCACCAGGAAAAATAAAAAGTTCCTTGTGCCTTCCTCAGCCCTCCTGAGCTGAGGCGGCAACAAGGTAATTATTTCAGTAGGGGCTCCACAGCCTGGAGATGCAGAGAAAATAATAACAAATGTCTGGTTTGGGAGTAAACATAATACCTTGAGCTTTTCCATCTCATGTTCATTGTGCATCCTGTCTATATAAAAGCTGCTCTTGTTTGTTACTTTCAGAGAGGGCACAAAGTTCCTCTGCCTTAGGAATTAATACAGGCTCTGACATCGCTGCCCCTAAGTAGTTGTCCACACTTGTCCTCAGAGCACTTCTCGTAGGTGGGGAAGTATCATTATCTCTGTTGTACAGATGGGGAACTGAGCCTATCAAGTGTAAATGACCTGTCCAGAAATCTGGCAAGATGAAGGTGTGAATCACTCTGAGTAGGCACCCAGCTGCAAGGGAAGAAATATGGCCTGGAGAGGTTGTTTAGCAGCTCAATTTGTCTGGCAGTAGTGAAGCATTCATTGCCTGCCCCAAGTACCGTGAAGAACTTGCCCAGCAGAGCAAAAGTTCTGATATTAGTTCCTTCCTCAAACATGCACATTTTCTTCCTTCTTGTTGCTCTTCTCTAAGGAGATTATAACTTCAATTTCTGGCAATCTCAAGGCTGGTTTTGGAAGGGTATTTAAACCTGCAGACTGGCTTTCTAGCCCAGTAGCTCCTTGATTGTCAGGATTGCCTTCGGCACCATTTGTGGCTTGTCCTCTTTTCCAGAGATTTCTTTCTGCCATAATCTCTCCAAAACAGAGTTTTTTCACTTTTTCCTTTATCTCATCCTTCCCCTCAGCAACAGGGGTCTTGGGCTGATACTGGAAAACCTTACCATGCTCAAATTTTTGGATTGTGCAAACTTAACCTTATAGCAAAATGTTAGAGCTTCAAGGCTCTCTCATGTCAAGGAAATGGTTTCAGTGCAGGCTCCCATGAAGAAGCTCTGAGGGAAGTGTGCTGCCTGGCTGTTATGAAATTAAATGATGTTAATGCCCAGGAAATCCTTTCTAAGATATGGAAAGATTATTCTTACAGAATCACTTCCACAGTTACAGGTTCTTACTAGAAGAACATGGATAAAATTAGGTTGTTTATATTTATAAATTACCCACGAATATATACATTTGTGCAAAAGTTAAATACTCTTGATAGAAATAGAGATGTTGGCATGGCCTGCAGCCTCCGGTAATTTCCAGAGACTCAAGGAGAACCTGAATCACAATACCTTGTTTCATGTAAGTCTGTAGATGAAAAGAAATAGGTGTAAGCTCAATGCACCATACTTAATTCAGCTGTCTTTTTACCCCAGCACTGTGCTGCCAGTTTCCACAGTAGCACCTGTTAATGGGAAAAAATAAAAGCCTTCTATTTTAAAATAATTAAATGTTAACACTTTTCTAATAAATATAAATAGAGAAGAACACAGTACAAAATTAGCACAGATCCTGCAGATGGTAGAAAGAAATGTTTTCACTTGGTAATAGTGGCAATGAGTAACTGATTTCTGATTCTCTTGCCTTTACCGAGTTAATTATGAACCCATCCACAAAATTTGATTTTATCATTTTTTCTATTTGTTTTACTGTCAGGGAAAAAAATTACATGGAAAAATCTGATGTTTTAGCAAGGATAACAGAGGAAGCCTATGGATGCCTTGTGCAGCAGGTGAGGTCAAGGAGCTGTTGATAGATCCTTTCCAACCCAGGCCGTTCGATGATTCTGTGATTCAACCTACGCTTGCTCCTTCTTCCATCAGCTTGATTGAATAACTGGGTACCTGTCTCAGATAAAATGGTTTAAACTGCTCTTCTTCTCATTTTTGACAAACAAGATCCATCACAACTAGAAACACAGTTTCTGCCTATGAACAATGAGGTAGCTGAATTAGAAAAAACTCCTTTTAAAGAAGGCTCTTGTATTACTGCATCACCTGTTTACAAACTGTAAATACCATTCCTGATTGAAAGGTAAAAGTGGATAATCCACTTTTAGAAAAGTACATGATGAGAAAGAGCTGCAGCTATAAATAATGTCAGGAGAAACTGTTTTTTCTTGTGCTAGCAGCCAGCCTCCTGCTTATTTTGGTTGACAATAAAGTGTCAGAGATTTAACTGTTGTCTACCGAAAAATACATGAATTACAAAAACTAGCACATTTTTAAAAAATCAAAAAGCAGAAACTATCTAACACTATACATGTACGCTGTATATATATAGATAAGTAGATATTGACTCTGTGTATTTCATTCATATTTTTATTCACTGAATCAAAAGGCATATATTCCATTCCTGCAAAACATTACAAGATGTTGTGTACAAAATGTTTCTTTCAAAGAAGTGCTAGTTCTCCAAGTGTCTTTGGCCCACGGTCAAGTTGGACAGGAAAAAAAATTCATTTACTTCCCAGACGTTGCATTCCAGTATTCATTAGTGTTGTTTTTAATTTCAGCTGTGGCCAGTTTGTGGTTTGGCTTGGTTGGTCCTTTGTTGTCACCCCATGTTATGCAACATTATTACATAGTCCTGTTTCAGTTTTAGTAGATGCCATATGCTTATAACGGGGGGTTTGTAACCTTACTGATAATCTCTCAGTGGCACTGAAGGCAATTACACGTTGTCCACCTTAGATCTATCTGGTTTGAGTTAACCACTGCGGGTGAGACCTCCTTTTGATTGCATGCTGCTTCTTAGCATGTGCATAAATTATTAGCAGATTGGTCAAGACACTCCAGAAGGCCCCTTTGAGCCCTGTATCTGTCTTCGCTAATCTGTGTAGTTGCAAGTTAGTGAGCCTGCAGTGATATGTAAAGCATGTTTAAGAGAGTATTCTATTTAAATGGAACTTTTTGGCTCACTTCAGTGGAAGATTTAATTTGATTTCTTTTTTTTTTTTTGAGTAATTCTGGCCAATTATTTAGAATTTTTAACTTCCTAGTACAATTGTAGTTCTTCTGTTAGGGGTTCCCAAAGTCAAAATCACATGCTTGCAATTGTTTCCTATTTGTAATGTTATTTTCTAATTGGACTTTGTAAGGTATTACACTTGTGATTTTTTTGTACAGTAAATCTTATTTAACAATATTATGGCAAAGGGTTGACTGTTTAGTACTTGGGATCTTGAAGCAGTTTAATTTAATAATTTAATCATTTCCTGCAAAAGTGCCCCTGACGTTACCTTACTTAGTGGAGTGTGTAAACACAGGTGTGAAATTTTGTTGTGATGTAAACATTCATTTGGAGGTGGCACCTATTTGTAACCTTATTGCTCTCTGGAAATTTGATTTGAAAATGAGTAAAAGCTCTTTTATCCTATTCCGAGATGACTTTCCCACAGCCTTAAGTAAAGAAGAACCAAACTCTTCCTTGAGTTGCACTCTTACAGTATTTCACCTTGATGTAATTTCTAAAATCTCTTTTATATCCCTTTTCCTTTACAGGTTTATATTAGGTGTTGCTCCAGTATTGCTCATATTAAGTATCCCATTTCTTAATTGTATTCAACTTTAGTAATGGGACAATGCAATTATGAGGAAGCCTGACCAGTGAAAGGCCTAATTAATTAGCAGCCTTTGGTATGTAATGCAAAAAGATGGGTAATAAGATAGATGTACAAAGTGGCTTGCTCTTGGAGCCAGAGAGGTTATTTCAGCATTACACAAGCTGAAAATCAGATTATAAAGATACCTGTTTTAGGTTTAGATGCATACCCTGCCCATCACAAGCCTTTCAAACAGACGACACGAAAAGCCATATATGTGTGTTTAAATTGTCATGGTGGCGTAACCATGCCAAGACTGCTGCTACAATGTTGACATAACTTTGGTTCAATGTATGCTAAGCTAAGAGAATAAGACTGCCAAATATCCTTTGGGGCCCGTAACTCTATGTAGTAAAACAAAAAGGAGATGTAGGATAAATGCAGAAAGTACACAAGTGCCTCTTAAGATGCAGCTCTGTGGATTAGCTCCCCCTCCACTTCCAGTATCTGATCACTGTGTCCTGTCAAGTCAAGGAAGTCAGAAAGGTTAAGCATGGAGACAGATAACTTCTAGCACAGAACACTGCTTTCACAAGTGGTGGTTTTGATTTTGGCAGGAAAATACATTCATTCATTTCTTGCTTAGTGTCTGGTCTGCACATAAGCAAAAACTGTTTTGAGGAACTCTGCCAAGCACAGAGGCAGGTGACTTGCAGACTTGAATTATTTTTCTACCATCAGATTTAGGATAAGGTTAGCAAATTTCAAATCTACTTACCTGGGCACCAAAGTTTGCTTGTATGTTTTAAATGCCTTTTATTCAAAATGGAGATTTAGAGAGTATTAGATCTAATAAACCTTTCCTATTCCTTCGTTAAATAGATGTAATTGCAAGTACAATATCCTACCACAATCAATTTTAAAAGTTGATTAAATCTTACGAAGTAATTTACTTCTAATTAGGTGTTTTAAATAAAAGTTGTTTTCAACATTAACAAGATTATTTGTGTAATGAAAACTCCTATCTATTTACTCTGGATCGAAGCCAGTGGCTGAATAATGAAACCACATGTTCTAGTTTCTTCAGTATTTCTTTCTTCAAGTACAAGAGCCTTTTCAGTCCCCAAAGATTACATAATAATTTGGCTCCCTCCTTTTGCTTGAGATACTCTTAAGCAAGGTATTCTTCAACGTCTGCCCTGAGGGTTGTGAACCATTGAGAATTAAAAAAAAAAGCCAAACTCCATCAAATCCCCTGCAAGTCTCAGATTGCTGTTAAAACAATGTGTTTCATCTCACAGCCTAAACTTTGCACAGGCTAGTTTATCATTTTGTGCTGTTACATCTAAAATCTTGTGAGGGAAAAAAGGAAACCAAGTGTTTGTTTAACTCAGAAAAACTACTTGTTACTGCTACCTTGATAAAATTTGGCTTAATCCAGACCATTATCAAAGCTAAGCAAAAGCAAATGACGGCACCTGGTCTGCAGAAGCCGCTGCTCAAGTTAATCTCACTGAAGGTCCAAGTGCCCCAATACAACTTCAGACAACTCCACCAAGGTAGTGCAAACCCTGTGGCACTACAGTGGGCTTAGTGGGCTACAGCTTGCTTAGTGGCTACTCTGTTTTTCCACCCCAGTCATAAGTTACTTTAAGGTTTTACAGAGCGTCTCCAAAAATCACTATTGCTTCATCATAATTTTCATCATAAAATACTTCAGATTTGTATTTTGTACTATTTGTATATCTCCAGACTAATAAGCTGACATTTCATAGTCAGTGCATGTGCTATGGCAAGGCACAGCTGTGTGTTATACTTTACAGTATGATTCTACTCTGTGACAGAGTTTAAATTTTAGATTTTAGCATCACCTAGAGAAAATATTGCCATCATTTCTAGAAGTATGGAAGTGATTTTCCAACAAATTCAGAGCATGAATTAGTTGGCATTTTATAAAGTCTTCATATGAACCCAGTGTGGAACCACTTACCAAAACACCAAATCTTTGTTGTCGTTTTCCTTGCAAAACAGAAAGGTAAAGGGTTGTTTACAGGTTACACTCATATGGTGTTGGGAAACTGATTTCCGACTGATAGGCTGTGACATCTTAAAGAAATTCCTGAGTCATTCAAAACACATGCTATTTATAGTTCATATGTGCCAGCAAATATAAAAGTAATTTAATAAATTGTGTAATTCTTCTTCAGAAATAATGCTGTCTTGTCAAATAATGCTTAGGCAAATGATGTTGACAGTTCAACTGGATTTTTTTTATACCATATCTATTACAATTTACTGTCTAATTATAAAACAATCTTTGCCCCCTTTCTCAACATGCTGTCACTATCTTGGCTCTGAAAATGGGAAAACCCACTGATAGAATCTGTTGTCTTCGTGAAGAGTAATTCTCAACTTTTTCTGAATCATCAGATTAACTTCTTCAGCCCCTTGCTGCTCCCAGTTAAATAAGGAGATGCATTAAAATAGATATTTTCTCAAATCTTATGCCCTGCTTTCTTAGCAACAGGCTGGGGTACTGATTTATCGTGTAAGGTGTTACATCCAAAGAATTTTTATAGGTAAAAGGGAATGTGCCGTTAAACAGCAATACAAAACCTTCCTCAGGTTTGCAGTGCCTGTTTCCCTGGAGGTGAATGTGGGAGAGGCAGAACAAGTCACTGGGTGCTGAGATCTTGGCTGGGAACAGTGCAATGCCCCTGCTAGGAGAGTCCCTCTCCTCTCTCTTAGGGGTCTGCTTGGGGGTGGTTTCATCAGTTTTCCCATCACAGCCTGCTCCCTTCTCCCTATTTCCCAAGCAAATTCACATTCAGTTGTCCTGCATTGATCACCCTCAAAACCAAGGTAGTCACCAGCACAAAACCCAAGGTGGTCCCTTGTTGCTCTCCTTTTCTCTCTAGATGGGAAATAACTGTTTTTCCCTTGCGCAATCAGTGAGATGCATCTTCTATGGAAAATTCATTCAAGTTTTGCCCATGTTTTGATTCATGGAGCAGTGAAACTGATTTCATAATTTGCCTGTTAATATACTACATAAATTATTTCCTTTTTTCTTTTTTTACTTTGGTCGAATTTTAAGTTTAAGAGGAAATATCGAACAGGGTAATATGATAAATAAGGAGTAATAAATAGAGGACATCTGCTGCAGCATATGGCTTGACATAAGAGCGGCACTGAACTTTTTCAACAAGTAGTAATACTTTGGAAAATTTCAGCTGGGTACATAATTTTGATGGGCCTGCCTGAATTATGGAGTATTAAAACGCTTGCAGTTTAAAACCACTTTGTAGTTTGAAATGTTTGAGATTTGCCACACAAAAGACTTAAATTTTATTTTGAAAATAGTTTTTTGTTTAGAAACTGATCTGGATATTTCACTTTTTTGTTTACAAAATGGAAGCTTGAGGGTATGGTGAAACATGTTCATTCTATGATCAAATTACTGTTTTCACTGTGCCCTCTAATTTTTTTCAATTTTATTTTTTTTTTTTAGGTTAAAAGGCCAACTTCCCTTTTTCTGTCCCAAATAATGTTATTTACAGTGCTGTCTTTTTCGCAGTTAACAATGTGGCTAGTAGATGCTTCCTTTTTTTTTTCTTTTTTAGCAAAACACTAAGCCTTTCATTTTGCATATAGATGCAATTTTATAGACAGAACTAACTTTCTAACTGGTTCTTTCTTTAGAAAGGTGTTTTGTATTTAGAGCTGTAACTTAATGTTCAGCTTTAAGTATAACATTTCTTATGTAACAAATGCTTCTCTATATTAGGGTCTGTTAGCAAACATATATTTTGATTTTGCATGCTAGAAAAAGTTATTCAGTATAATACATGTGTAAGCACTGGAAAAGACTCCTGCCATTCATATATATCCATCCTTATTGGATTCCCATGTTTTCTAATAATCTGGAATGGCACTGCCATTAGTCATGTGTTAGGATAAAACTTTTTTTGAAAGCAGTTGATTTATTTTTTTCTGTGTTTCTGTCACTTAGAATTAATTGCTTTTGGTTTGGCTTCTGTGTTTTGCAGGACCCATTTAATTTCATCAGCTAGGAAAGCAAGTTAAGCAGGAACCACTGATCTTTCCACAGTAACCTTAGTCAAATCCTCTAGTAATTCTTCTACTGTTTAACATGAAAGTTAATAACTGTTAGGAAATGAGGAAATGTTTATTTTTTTATACCATATGTAGTCTTGTGCTTTTGTGTAGTCAAGATCAACCTGTATTTTTTGTAATTAAACAAAAAACCACACCAGAATAATCCTTCTCCTCTGTGGAAGCTTTTCCTTTGTAAGGTTATGAGTGGCTGCAAAGGGAAAAAAATTATTGCTGCAGCTTTGCTTAGCATTCCTTAAGCTCCTGCCTGCTTATGGCTTTTACTGAAGCTCAGTCTTTCTCAATGTGGACTTTTCCTACGTCAGCTTATACACAGGTAGCAAACCACCTCTGTGCATGCAAATAAGTGAATTACAGCTAGGTACGCATAGGTATTCATTCACGAACCAGATACAAAAATATTTCAAGAAGATTGGTGAAAGTTTCTCGTCTGTTATGCCAATTTTGAACTTAGTTTCACAATGTGCTTTTAAGGAGATTCCTTCTGAGCTGTGTGTTGTTCAGGTGCCAGAATTCAGATCAGCCACTTTTTCTTCACTACAGAAAGTCTGTTACTGAGCCAATTCCTCACCTTGATGGTTGAGTTGGTTGTGAAGTCTTATTGGACTTTGTATTAAGAAATGTTGTGGTTGATATCCAGCATCTCTGCAGCAGAACTGCTGTAGTCTATTGGGAGCCCACATCTGCTGCCAGGGAGCGGATCCAGCTCTGCAGAGCAGCCTTGCAGTTACAGCGGGGGCTCCGAGCGGCAGCCAGCAAATGACTTTTCTAGCACTTGGGAGATTGGGGTAGAAGATGCTTTTCCTAAGGACTCCAGCGGAAGATCCCTTGTGCTTGGCTTCTGTGCAGGGTATTTAGCACTGAGATTTCAATCTTAATTGTCATGTTCATGAGGGAAGCTCCCTGTAGTATTTCTGTGCCTTCAGCATATAAACAAAAATGCCTGCCAATGCTTTGGTCGCTCTTTCTGGGATGCAGTCTCTCAGCACTATCAAATGGTTTTCTGCATCACTCCATGACCAAACCATTAAATTATGGTGGAAAAGGAAAACCTGGATGTGTTGGAATACTTTGGGATTTTTATTTTTACAGAGAATATGAAATAAGCAAAATCTTAATGTAACTGAAAGTTGACTTGAACAGCCTGTATTGAGAAGGTCAAAGTCTTGGTTGTCCTAATAATATTTGTTTACTTACAATCCTTTTACCATATAATTTATTTTGGAAAGTACATCTTTTGCACCACAAAAAAACCCCAAAACGTAGTGGCAGTGTGGCAGGGGCAATGCTTTTTGTAAAAGATCACTTTTCCAGTTTCTTGGTTTCCATTTATATTTGTAGTCTTAAGTTGTTTTAAGAGCTTTGTTTATATATATATATAAAAGTCGTAATTCACAATTAAATTATGAACTAAATAGTTGGTTAGACTTCTGTGTTTTTGCACATGTTCTCTTGCTATGATGGTATTTTTTTGCATAGATGTATATGATCTCTGTTTTCTTAGCTTTGAATGGAATACAGGTAACATGTGGCTTATCAGGTCTAGAGTTATATCTGACTACAGATATACACATACCAGTTCTAACTAAAACACCAGCACAAAAATGCATTGGAGTGTTTAATCAGCATGAGTTTGAGCTCCAGCCTGATTCAGAGATTACGGGGTTTTGGCTCAGACTGCTCCATTAAATTGAGACTCCTGTTGAGCATAGCAGTAGCATGTCCTCTGATAAGCTGCTCTAGATGATGCAACTTGATGCAGTAAGATCTCCACAGCGAGCAATCCTGTAGACTCCTCTAAGAATCCTTCATCTGATGTCTGCTAGACTGATACTCAGACCCAAAATCCATCTTCTAACTAGAATCATCTGAATATTTTCAATACCAGTTTCTTCTCAGTTTTAATCTTAAAATGAGTTTGCAAGATACTTTTTTACTATATTTCCATTTATCCTATGTAAGGGTCAAAAACCTCAACCTGCAAAATTACTTGTTTGGTCTGGTGTAGCTATTTTTGTCTTTCTACAAGTCTTTCAACACAACCAAAAGTGATCTGAATATGGGACACAAAATGCTTAATCTGAGTGCCTCACAGCCTTAAAAGCAAGAAGGAGATAAGATATGAATGAAAGTGATTAAGAGATGTTCAGCACCGATTAGTTCTTTATTTCATACTTCTCACAAGAGTCAGTCTACGGGTGGTAAACTGTTGAGTTGGACTGTTATGTTGTTGGGTGGGTCCCCCTTTTTGTCATCAGTCACTGGTGAGTCCAGTCCCTTACGTTCCTGTGGGCAGTGATGACAATGCAAATTCTTCAGGGGTCAGTCAAGGCACCTCTGAGCCTATTGCAGACTTCTTTGTTGTGCTCGGAAAGCCAGGTCAGTCAGGGCTTTCAGAGTAAGGTGTCACATGGCCTCAGTAAGCAGCTTCTTGCAGCAGCCCTAAAGGGCATGTCATGCATACATGCTTAGAGAATACATTCAGAATCATGTGGTGAGAAGGTAGCTCCATAATGGAAGGTGTGTCAGGTAAAGGATTTATTTTATTGTCATTCTCCCTTGCAAAGTCAAGGCAATGGATCATCTTCTCAGACCCCACATAAATCTAGCTCTGGGTCATCCTCAGCAAAAACAATGAGAAGTGGATTGCCAGTGCCCTTTCATAATTGCAAAGCCTTAATTAAGAAGGTTACAAGGAGGCGTGTAGAATGCCAGCCTCAGCACGTAGCAAGCAGACTGCACTGCTTGTGAGAATAAATTAGAACTTGTCAGTAGAAAATTTTTCGTTCCTGTGGTTGGTAGATAAAACTCATTGTTCTGGAGTGGAAGCAGATTATCTCACTCTTTAAAACTGTAAGGAGCAAAAACTCCAAAGAAAGCATCAGGCTTACTGTGCAGTGCTTCTGCATTGACTTAAATTTTGCTTGCTTCTGCCTTTACTTAAAATCATTTTAGGAGAAGGTGTAATAGCTGTTTTAGCCTGGTGTTCCCATCCTCCTCTTATTCTGAAGGCTCAATTTTCCAGTTAGAGAAATCAGAAAGAAAGAGGACTTAAAGAATATGTCTAGGCTCAACTATTGCTGAATACCACGATGTTTATGTGAGTTTACTTTAAATTTGCAAGAACCTGAAGTGAATAGAAAATAGTGACGACATACACTTTCTTAAGCATTTCACTAGACAGGGCTCTTATGTTTGCTTCTTTTGTATTCTTTTCTGCTTTTCCCGTTCATGACTAGTTCTTGAAGACCAAAGTATTGTTTTGTTGCCATCAAAACACTCTCTTCCGCTTCACTTTCAAAATAGGGCTTCTTCACAAAGTTACGGCACATTGTCTTGCATAAGAACTAAATTGAACCTTAAAGGGGGAAAGATTTGCATTCTGATTCTCTGCTTTTATACCGTGCACATCATTTACACCTATCTAGATAAATGGAAAAAAAAGGCAACCACATTGTTTTTTTTACTGACAAAACCCAGCAAAATGCTAGGTATTTCAAGAACAGTAGATGTGTCATTAAAGCTTGCCAAGAACAGGTCATAGAAAAGCAAGTATAAATATCCTTATGAAGGTCTTTATTCCTTTAAATATGGAATTCCTTTTCATAAGGACATTCAGAACAGAATTCAAACAATGACTCTTCCCTTTAAAGTGGAAATTCTTAAATGAAAAAAATGAACATTATTAAAATGAACATTTCTCCTATTTGTGCTTTTTTTTTGGTCTGTAGCTAAAGTCTTCCTGCCTCATGCAGATTATTTTAATGGGTTTTTTTTACTAGTATACTAATCTAAATTTTATATTAAACTGTGTAACTGCCTTTGCAGACAGTTCCATATAAAATAATTTAAACATGAAATTGTATAACTGAAACAGTCTCCCCATAGAGGTAATTAATTTTTAAGGGAAACCCAAAATGTAGGTTGATTCCTGTTAATTACACTGTTCTGTCAAAGCACAGAATGCTAAGGAAAGCCTTGAGCAAGTAGTGTTCTTGCTGCTTATATTTATAAATGTCTGAGTCTGTGTTCCTAAGGCCATTCTTCAGCATTTTCCTCCCACACCACTCACTTGGATTCTTCGTAGTGTTTATATTTGTAACCTCCTATATACAATGATGATGGTGGTGATAATTTTTCTCTTTTGGCTGAAAACTTTGATAGACATAAAATCAAAACTCAGTTTTGCCACTCAAGGTCAGATGTGGGGCCAGGCTACTGTCTTTTGGGAAGGAGAGTAGGAAGGGGTAGGACTGGATTCTAGAGAAGAGGGTGTGTGTTGGCAAGGGGAGGGGTATGATGAGGCAGGCTTCCTCCTGGGAGGGTGCTGGGCTAAAATAAAGACCACTGGTTGTTCAGAACAGCAAATTGTCCTCCAGCTTCCCCCAGCACTGAGCTGCCCAGCAGCAGCAGGCTCTTGGCGCAGCACAAGTCACATGTGCTTTTCCAGCAAACACACAAATAAATAAATAGGGGAATGGGAAGCAGGGTGTCTTTTGCTCCTAACAATTTCTCACCTGCTTTCTGTGTGGCACAATTGCAGTGACCTTGATCTTTGCAGCTGTGCTTAGAAAACTTTGGCTCTTGATTTCTCTTCCGTTTCTTTGCACATCATGAATTGCAACGGAAGGGATTTTGGTTTCTTTAAACTCCAGTAAATCTCCTTGTTAGTTGCACCACTAGGCTTGCTGTTTCCATGTGAAAGTTACAGTGTTCTGTAACTTTGTATATTTAAATATTTACAAAACATAAAATTATTTGTTGAAGTCTGGTACAATACTACTGTATCAGGTTGTGGAGAAGAAGTCTTTTTGCTTGTAGTACCAACTAGCCTAGACAGTTACTTCCATTATAGTGAAGATCACAGGACTGAGGTTTTGTTTTCCCAATGTGTATCTATCAGCAGAGAAAGTTTTAGTGTAAATCAGAACCTGTTTTCTGCTACTGGTTTTTATTAATTTTACTTAGAAGAAAGATCTCTGAAGACCAAGCCCTAAAAAATTCCTTGTAATACTCCTTCATTCCATGTGTGCTTCACAGCCTGCATACACCTAGATCACAACCAGCTGCTCAGCTTTTAGGAAGAGCTCTGAGAAACTTCCAGTGTTGCTGTGACTACGTTTTGTACTTAAAGCTGTATTCCCACTGCAAAAGTGTGCAGGAGTCATTCAGCCCCATCTACAATGCAGTCTCTTTTATTCTTGACAAAAACAGCTAAATTAAGCACAACAATGCTGTGAAATATATTGGTTTGGATTGGTTTTTTTTTAAACAAAAAAACATTCAAACTTGTTTTGGAGAAGTGTTAATTATTAGTCATTTTACTTTTTGTAGGAGTTCTCTGGAATCTATCCTCCTGTGATGCACTGAAAATGCCAATCATCCAGGATGCCCTTGCAGTGTTGACCAATGCAGTGATCATCCCTCACTCTGGATGGGAAAACTCTCCACTCCAGGATGATCATAAAATACAGCTCCATTCGTCACAGGTGCTGCGCAATGCCACTGGGTGCCTAAGGTGAGTTCTTCAAAACCTTTGCTTTACCTTAATCATCTTGCTTTTGTTTGAATTGGTATTTCTCATTCTTAGGCATGTGTAAACTTAAATAATTGGTTTTGTCTGTCAGCAAAGATGATGACTTTTAGTGATGTGAACTTAAAGTTGGAAATTAATTAGAAAATGAGTTTCAGATCATTAAAAATCTTTAGAAGGGCTCTTGAGGGTTTTCTGTTTTTCTTTTCTTAGCTGCTTTCATCCAAGCTTGTATATTACATATATTTTCTCCCTTGTAGATTTGTCCTATTTCCCCAGTTGCTTAAATGAAGTTGATATGTTCTCACAACTACGTCCAATTTAATCAGTATAAAAAATAATGAAGATGTTCACTGAAAGTAAAATGTCTTAAAGGTTTCAGATGCCATTGTTGGAGTTATGATAAATCTATAAAGTAGATTTTTTATGCTCTGTGAAGATGAGGAATTCGTTACAACAAGAGACCAACCAATTTAACTTTTTTCAACCAAAAGACGTAAATAGATCCTTAACAATTACGATAACTATTTGTGTTTCTGTGCCAAACTTGTATATGCAAAGCAAAGGCACATTTATATAAATATGTGCAATTTGATCTGTCCATTCCTAAAAGTCACTGTAGATGTGAGAATGAAAGTAGAGTGAGAAAGAAGAGTTTCAGTTCTGACAAAATCTTACTAAAGGACTGAATCACAGCAATTTCTGAATTCCAATGCATATTATTTTCTTGAAATATTTTAAGATAGTAGGCAAGTTCTTTTAAGTGTAGATTTTTTTTCTCCAGGTATATTTGATAAAATAATCTGTAATCTATCCCAGAGACATGAAAATAGATCAGTTAATATTTTTTACATACATCACGAAAAATAACACAGTGAATAGTATGTATCAGTAATGCAATCTATGTTGTAAGCTGCATCCAAAGCAGATATACATTAAAGAGCTAAATAAAAAAGAAAATTGATAGGAGGCAAGGTGAAATAACAGTATTTTTAATGTGTCTGTAGGAAGCACCTTTTTGTCTTTGTGCTGTTTCATGAAATGAAATGTCTCCCTTTCCAAAATAATATTTGAAAAGTTTAAGGGAAAAACAATAAATATTATTGACAGTTTATATGCAATCAGAAGAGAATGAGAGAAAGTAATAACTTCCATATTGCAAATATGGACTTAAATGCAGCGCTGCAGTATTGGACTTCAATGCCGGTGTGATTATGTGAATACCAGCTGTCTTGGGGTATGTGACTGAAGCCAGGGCTTGTACCTGAGTTGTGTTGACTTTGAAAAGAGTTTATGGTATATCTGTGTTGCATTGCATTCAAATCACTACAAAAAAAAAAAAAAAAAGGTGGCCATAATCACCAGGAGGGGACAGAAGGGGTTACATGAAGACCTTTACTGTGCTAAAAGTCTCACATTTCCAGTATTTAACGTGTCTCAGTTAAAGAGCTGCCTCTGAAAGAAGCGTCTGTTACAAATTTGGGGCTTCACGGTGTCCCCTCTCTGAATGAGCATGTCCAGTGTTGATCTCCCCTCACCATAAGCTCCATCTTCCTGTTAATTTTTCCCGACTGCTTCTCAGGGACTGATGCTCATCCCTGATCCTGCAAACTTCAGTTTTTCCTACCTCTTAGTTGATGGATTCATTGCACACTGGTCTTGAAACCTGTCTTCTTTCTTTTTTTTCTTGTGAGTGTATGTGCACGCCCATTTGCAAACTGGTGTGAGCTTACTGTAGCCTGCATTCTGGGTCAGCCTGAGGACTGGGGGCCACGTGAGAATGGTACGTTGCCTGATCTAATACACACTGCTTTGCAGCAAGGCTTACTACCAAGCGCTTGATGGGATGCTGTCATAGCAGAATGGCTTCTGGTCAGCTCATGCAAAATAAGCTCATATCTGCCTGCAAAAGACTGTGCATATTATAACTCTTGAATCCTTCCCAGATAGCTGTAGCAGCAGCTCAAACTGCTGTCCTAAGCAGGTTGGTCTTCCTTCTAAACCCAGGCCCTTCAGTCATAGTACAGCTTTTTAATATCTTTCTGATATCAAACCCTCACTATTTCCCAAATGCATCTTTCTGTCCTCTCTAATGGCTTCAGACTTTTTTTGGCCTCCATCCATCTCCTTTAGATAGTTTCATCCCACTGAGTCTGTGTGGATGTTCTTTGGCAGAGCGAGAACATTTGGGTTGAAACTTCTGCTTTACACCAGTGGTAACTTTCTTGCTTACTTTTCCCCAGTCACTGTTGAAAATATCTCTCACTATGCAAAATGTCAAATTTGAGATGGTGCAAGAGAGAAAAATGCAAGCTCACCCCTGAGATGGTGTCCTGGGGTGTCTCAGACTGAGACAGCTGGTAACTGGTTTCTTCTGTTGAATTCATGTAATATAATGGGACTGTAGGCTGGAGGAAACAGCAAGCCTCAGAATGAAAAGATTAGAAAATTCTGTGAAGATGATTGGAGTCTTGCATGCTCTGTTCAGGCAGTGCTTTAGCTGGCGTTCCTGAAATACCCACCACCCTCAATAAACTGAACAGCTTTCACACTTTTTACTTGGGTCTAGTTACAAGCCTTGTGTTTCCATTTCAAGATCTCACTGGGCAGGGGAGGTAAATCAAGAAGATGTAATGTAGTTGCTGGCTGAGGTAGTGCTGTGCTTATCTGCTTATTGTCATCTTCCATGGGAGAATTTCTTCTAAGACTCTGGTTTGGTTGTCCTCTGCTGTTTTCTTTTTCTGCTTTTGCTAGAGCTCATTTTGAGGGGACACAGTTAAAATTCACTTTTATCGGGATTATCAGTGACAACGCTCAGTATCAGAGAAAGGGTAGTGGTTTTCAGGATACTTGACAAATTCTGAATATCTAATGTTGGCAGATTTTAGAGGCATTAGGTTGCATTACATAGGTTTAATGTTTACAAATATGCCAGGAGGATTTGGGTTTGGGGTTTTTTTCAGTCTTCTGTGACTTTGGTTGTCTGGTATATTCACTGCTGAAAACTTTAAATAATACCCGAGAGATGATGCAATATAATTCATCCCATATATAATGTTAATCAGTAGTTTGCAATGGCCATTATAAAGGAATGGTCAGATCATTGTTTTTTTGTTTTATCACAACAGTATATGGATTATTATTCTTTCTGCTGATCAGTTTCTTGATGAGAATTTCTTACGATTTTTCAAATAAAAAGTTGGTTATTACCTACAATTTTTAGTACTCATGTCTGCTTACTCATTATCTTTCGTAACCACATTCTTAAGTCTCTAACTCCAGTCACCCAGTAATGCAGCTGAAATCACATAAAAAACAGCAGCAATATCAGACCTCCTTCTCCTATTTTCTCTTTTCCTTAAAGATGTTATTTACAAACTGCACTTTGCATACTTCTCTGATTTGAAAAAAGAAAGTTGTTTTAATACAATATTGCACTAATTAATTTTATGTAACTTGAACACTTTGAAATTGTTTAGATAATTCAAAGATCTAAATATAGCATTATAGCTATCACTTACAAATTTAATCTAAATATTCATCTTTCATAAATTGCCAGACCTCAGTGTGACTTGTTGGAATAATCACCCAATTTAGTTGCCTTCACACTGAGATACTAGTACCTTACCTCATTAAGCTCTGGTAAAGTTTGACTTCTTTTTTCCCTTTTGTATTTCAGCTGTGACTCTTTTACTTGTGTTAAGGAAATACTGTATCTTTGATTTATAGTTTCTGATTCACTTAAACTTACTAGGGATAGTCAGGTGAAAACTGAGTTTGTAATCTCAGTTGTTCATGGAAGGGGGTTTGCAATCCCCAATCTGAAATTTAAAAATCAACAGGAGAGACATTGGATAATGTTTTCTTAACCTGAGACTTCAAGCTTACTTATTACAAAACTATAAATCCCTGTCCAGAGATTTATTTGAAAAAAATTGCAGATAAAAAACTTTTCAAGAATTTTTGCCTCATCTACAATCTGGAATCTTGTTTTTCTCTTAATTTAAAATGAATTTGAATTATAGATATTATCTGAGGACTTCAAAGAATTTTAAGACTTTACTGTTTTAAAATTCTGCTGTGGGTTTAGATGCAAAATTATAAAATCATTTTTCTTCCTTCCAGTTCTTATCTTTCTTCCAATTTATTTAATCTTTCATCATACACTGAAAGTACAGGAGCAGTTGTGAAAACTGAAGACCTTTTAAAATATTTATCTTCATCCCATTGGTTGATTACAAATTGTACGGGAGTATCATTCAAGTAGTTGTTTGTTTAGAAAGCCCCACATCTTTCCGGTTTTCATACTTCATACTTTCTTACTTGTAAAACCTTTAACAAAATACCTTTAATTATTTTTCAACTGAATAAATATGTAACAAGCTCTCAAAGTAGAAGAGCAAAGGGGAAAAAAACATGAATTAAATAACTGACCCAGTAGTATTTTCTGGCTAGATCAACTTTTGGAAGGAACAAATTGCCTTGTTAAAAGAATTTGTGTTAGCTGTCAAGCCTGAATATCAAATGTTTTTATCTGGTTTGCAGGTGTGTGATGTATTTCACAGGCATTTACATCTAAAGCATTTATCTCTCTATCTTATTTCTCCTTCCATTCTCTTCTAAGCATCTAAATTCTCTTGACTCCTATTCTTAGGAACTTCTGTACTCTGTTTTCAGTAGAACATTCTGCTTGCATACTGACAAAGTAAGATATGGGAACAGCATCAAATAAATGGCATAGACTGCATTATTCATCATCCATTTAGTTTCTAAAGAAGCATATATGTAGACACGTGTATGTGAAACATGTTTGAGGCTAAACTGATAGATGTATGTATGTGCATATGTGTAGGTGTGTTTATGTTGCATACATTCAGATATCGAAGGGCTGATTATGGAAGCTATATTGCCTTTCTGTCTTTGCTGAGTGGTGCAAGCTGTGAATATCTGCTGTTCAGTATAAAGGGAGCTGATTTCTTACAGCAGGACCAGGACTGTTGCTGCTAATTTTGTGATTCTCCTCCTCCTAGCAAAGCAGTCACGTTTTGTCCATTCCTCTTGATGCTGTGGTGGATACAGAGGTTTTGGACTCACCAACCCATCTCAGTACTTTCTGTGCTTTTCTAGAACCCAGGAGCTCTTCTCAGGCTCTGACCTTGCAATTTTGTCCATCAGATAACAGAAAACTCACATTTTCTGCTAGAAAGAAACCTGTCAGAATGCAAAGTTAGGACAAAACTCGAATTAATTGTATATTTCCACAGACAGCCTGCTCAAGGGAAGGACTTTTACTACAAGCAGTTCCAGCAAGCAAGAGGTGTGGGAGAGAGAAAACTACAAAGAGGGATACTGACACAGGGTTATCTACTTGTAGAGAGGAAGATTTCCAAATCAAAACTTGCAGTTTTTCCTCTTAGTGTCTTCAAATCCAGTCTGGTGTACTTAACATCCAAGGACCATCAGACCAGCGGATTTGATGCCAAGTATCCAGGTTCTTTATGGGAATGGATCGTGGTGAAACACATTGCTACCAAGTTACCCACCATTACTAAATGGTGCACTATTATATGTGCATTATTAAATTCAACATCATTTTGCCATCTCTACAATGTTGAATCAAATTAGAGAGTTCCTAAAGTCCAGGGTTATGCTGGTGTTATTGGTGTGTCCATTGTGAAACAAACGTGCTCTCCTGAGAGTTCTCCTCAGCTTAGGAATTTCTCTGGGACCTGGAGTTAGAAGCAAGTGCAAAGGGAAGCTTTGTCAAGAAGCTAAGGAAAAGCTTAGCTTTAATGCCCAATTTTTATCAACTACAATCCCTTTCCACTAAAACTGAAATTCTTATTAAAATTATATCATTTTTGCTCCTGGGTCACAGAAATTACAAGCTCAGGAGAAGATGGAGGGGGTAATGACAGCTCTCCATTATTTTGAAGAAACTGAAAAGGGTTCTTGACTTGTACAAATAACTAACAGGTAATTTACAATTTAATATAAAGATATCTTGATCAAAACTTCTACACCTTGTCTTTCCAGGTTAAATCTGAATGTCATATTGCTTACTTTTAAATATATTCACTCATAAGTTCTGTACTACTTGTACATGATGATTTTTTTAAAAAATTCTTTAATAAGTTTGCTAGTGCCTCCACAAGTACTATACAGGAGCATAGTTCACAGGAGGGACAATGACCTGAACTTCTGTTTCTTGTCTTTTAAAATAATATAGAAAGAAGCAAACTCTAAATTGCATTTGCCTAATAGCAAGGATTTTAATCAGTGAATCATTGATTCATAGAATGGGTCGGGCTATAAAGGACCCTAAAGATGATCCAGTTCCAACTGCCCTGCCATGGACAGGGACACCTTTTACTAGAACAGGTTGCTGAAAGCCCCATCTGATCTGGCCTTGAACACTTACAGGGATGGGGAGTCCACCTTTTCTCAGGGCAGCCTGTGCCAGGGCCTCACCGCCCCCACAGTAAAGAATTTCCTCCTAACATCTAGTCTGTATCTCCCCTTTCTTGTTTTAAAATTACTCCCCCTTCTCCTGTTGCTATCAGGCCATGTAAAAAGTCAATCACCGTATTTTTTATAAAAATCCCTTTAATTACTGCAAGGCCGCAGTGAGGCCTCCCTGGAGCCCTCTCTTCTTCAGGCTGAACAGACCAAATTCCCTCAGCCTGTCTTCATAGGAGAAGCTCCATACTCTGAATGACTGTGTGTCAATACAAGATCCTGGTTTTCAGAGGCTCTGGAGTATTTCTAGACTATCACTGATTTAACAGCTCTGAAATAATTTGTAGTTTTGTTGCTGATAATGAGTTTAAGTGTCAAATTTCAGGCACCCCACTGTCAAATTTCAGACAGGCTGCTTTCATGGGAGTGAACTCTGCAAGATTTATGGCTAAAAAGGCCTAAAACTTTCACTAACTAATGTGTAAATGTTCATGGCCATGTTCCTCATCTTCCACAAACCAAACTGGGAAAAAGCATAGGGAATAAATAAGAGTCAGTCTTCAGGGGAATATGTATTTCACATTTTCAAGAAGCTAGGTTCCATTCTAGAAAAGAGTCACAAACCAATTGAAAGGCCACAATGATTGCCTACCAGTTAAGCCTGAAGTTTTGAAGGTGAATTGCTGCAAGATATTAATGAGATTGTGCCTTCCTGAATGCTGCAATTCTTCAGAAATGTAGCTGAAATAAAAATCTAATGTTAAGACTCAGGGGGAGAGAAAGATTTTAGTAGGAATAGATCGGTGTCCTCTGATTACTGCTATAATATTTTTATTCAGGAGATACTCAAGGGAAAAGTACCAACAGAATTAAATGTGTAGTTGTGTCAGATATTTAAGCACCCCACTTTTTCTTCACAGTGTAGTTGTTCCTAATTTTCATATTCATGAACTAATTTATAAGGTTTATACAAGGTCATACTGTATTAATTATAGCAGTGGCATTCAAATAGCACTCTGAAGTGTAGTGCTTTTAATGCTTCTTCAGCATTCCTGGTAAAAGCATTATTTCAACATATCAAATTGATGCTACAAATTATGTATAGCTCTGGAAGTTCATTCTGGGCTCAAGCTGATGAAAATCTTAAACAGAAATTTTGGTTTTAAACTGATGTTATGGAATGCCCTTTGTATTCTTCTTTGATCTGAAAAATAATACAACCTAATTCCAGCCACTTTTTACTTTCCTGTACTTACCTCCTTCCTGCATCATTTTATCTGATAAGTGATGCTGGGCTGCTCTGCAAAAATCTTCCTTCAAATGCAGAACAAACTCCCAGTGTATGGATTTTGCACAGAGTTAGCCAAAAAGGGATCTGTCAACATACATTTTCAAAATACTGCATAAGTGGTTCCCGGTCAAACAAGGAAACTCACTCATGGGTCAGTGGGGCTTCATGGTTGGGTATCAAATAGAAATACTGGACCTTAATGTTGAGAGTCTGCTAATTGACGACCTTGGTGAAATTTAGTTCCCATTCTTTAATTAGCATCTTTTATTCTCTTTAACATGAATGTACGTGGATATTTTAAGGAAAAAAAGATCTGCAACTTAACAGGGTGTCACACAGTTAAAAATATTTCCTTATTGCTATGGCAGGGGTGTGTTCTTCCTGTATTTAACTAATTTACTGTTTCTGGAAATTATACACACACATATGAAAAGAGTTAATATGCCTTTTCTTGCATCTTGTAATACTCTTAGGCTCAGCAATGATGACGAAATTTTAAAGTGTTGCTTCTATGGCTGAATGGCTTATGATGTACCCTAGGCTTGAATACAGGGGGTGTTGAATATCTCAAGTACATTTTGAATGACGACTGTTTTTCCAGCTTTTGATGATTTAAATTCCTTTCAGGTTTAAATTCCTGCTGTTGGCTAGTGCCTAATGTGAAAATTAAATGTCCACTCTTATTTGCATGGTTAGGTAGTGTTAATTTAACATTTCCTTCTGCCAGAGGTTTAAGCCTTGTGGATGTGAATGCTCTGAAGAAAGTGGAATTGTTTGTTTTAACTTTGTTGTTTGGGGTTTTTGTCATTTCAGAACAGTTATGATTTATGCATTAACAAGTGTTAGCTTGGCAGACACTGCAATGAAGTATGATCTGAGTCTTGGTATCCTGCTGGCTTGATTTGAGCGGACTCTAAGCACAGCTGACGATAACATGTCTCCTTCTCACTGGCCAGCTGAAGAGCTGAGTATCACAGTGCCACAGATGTTTTCTTTTTGGGAAGAGCCCCCTAAGGCTGTGTGGTACCACATGTATTTTAGAGCGCATCCATACATTCACTATGTGGGAAGATAAAGAGATGGAGCTAAATTTTCTTGGCTGTCTGGGCCCATTGAGAAGAATCACCATGAGTGTCAGTGGGAATCAAGGTGTAACTGTTGTGGCTTTGCTGACTATCAAAAATCCTGAATAGTCCTTTTTGAATGGGTACTTCGAAAAACTCATGCAGTCTGGCTCCACAGAAAATATTATTTGTCTCAGCATGAGAGAAAAGCTGATTGTGACAATTCTGGGGCACTACTCATGGACATGGTGATTGATGATAGAGGATGATGTTTTATTTACCCGAGAAAGATGAGAAACACAGTCGTTCAGAGTTTATATGCCCACTCAATTTCACCAGAGAGAATAAAATAATACTTGGTAAGTTTGAGGCTCTTTGGTGCTCATCGTGTGATTTCTGTATTGACTAGATTTTCTCTGCTTAAAGCTATTTGCATTACTAGGCAATATGAAAGGAACATGTAAAAACACATGGCTCTGCATAGTGAAGGAAAGGCAGGGCGTATTTCTGCAACTTTCCCTCTTTGTCTCATGATAAATGGCTTCAAATCTGAAGAAACTTCGCCTAGGAACAGGAAGATCATTTGGTGTCTTTGCTCAGTCTGAGGATTTGCAGTAGAGAGATGTATTTGAAGTGTACTGAGCTTGCTTCAGCCTTCTGGATAAGCCAGCCAACATCACAGAGTAAACGTTTTATCACCTCCTTTCAGAATGTTGTGGGCATGTGAACTGTTTGACTTCAGGCACAGGAGTAATTAATGCCAGCAACTCAAGTTGAGCCAGTGCTCAAATCTTTTCCTGAGAGAAGGCTTTGATGGCATTCCACATGTCTGTAAGTTGGTGAGCTACTGAGAGCTGGTGAGAAACGCTCTCCAGCAGTAAGTGTAGCACTGAAGCCCCCAGAGCTGCAGTCCCTACTAATCACACTCACAAACTTTGCTACTTTTATTTTAGAAATATTTTCCCAAGAACTCTCCTGATGAAGTAAGTAAAAAGTAAAAATACAGCTCCTGGGGGGTGTGATAAAACAGGCTGCAGACTGCCAGGCCTGCTTAGTTTGCAGTCCACTCAGAATGTCTGAGCTGAAGACTGAAAAGCAGATCATTTCCAAATGTCGTATTTTGTGATACTTTGCCAGTGAGTGTTGAGATTGTGTTCTTATTATCAACACTGCAAATCTCCATAGAGGAGTTCTAGCACTTTGTAAGACTTTTCGTTGTTCAGAGAGGGCAGTCTAGTAAAAACGCATTGAGAAATGAAAATGAAGACCACTACTTGCAATAAAATGGATTCCCCCCTTTCTGAGAGGATTAATAAAGTGGACAGTTAATTTGAGGGTAAATTGAAGCTTCTGTAAAGACCAAAGTAAAAAGCAAATGATGCTTTTCACTAATTTAGTTCAATTTCATTGGTTTTATCCAATTTGAATATTTCTGTGGTCATAATACAAACTAATACTCACACAAGTGAAGTGAGAGGACTTAAAGCTTGGGCAAGGTGGTGCTGATTTCCAGCTACATCTCACTGATAAACACACAGCCTTGCAAACACTGCCTCAGAAAGGCAACAACAGCACAAAAGGAGAGGATTTTCGTGTCTTCTGCCAGCAAAGTCTGTGCTAAGTTTCTGTCTAATATGGAAAGCAAGGTGGAAGACTGCCCTCTTCAAAAATCAGTTACAGATACTTAGGGGGTTTGTAGATTTTAGGGGTTTTTTTCCTACAGTCTTCCCTAAATTAGCTTCATATACTATATTTTCAAAGTCTTTTTTACTGGTGGGAAAGTTTTCTTGGGAAAGAAAGAATACATTCAGTAAAAATTTTAAAATCCAGTATTTTAACTGCGTAACCATGTACTCTGAAAACATTTAACATCTGCCTGATAGATGTCCTTTTATAAGGAGTAAACTTCAAACTGAGAGAGAGTAGATTTAGATTAGATGTTAGAAGGAAATTCTTTACTGTAAGGGTGGTGAGGCACTGGAACTGGTTGCCCAGAGAAGCTGTGGATGCCCCATCCCTGGAAGTGTTCAAGGCCAGGTTGGATGGGGCTCTGAGCAACCTGGTCTAGTGGAAAGTGTCCCTGCCCATGGCAGGGAGGTTGCAGCCAGATGGTCTTTAGGGCCCCTTCCAACCCAGACCATTTTATGATTCTATAATAGTATTTTTAGCTAGGATTGCACACTCCATGCAGACAATTTCTGTGACAAAGTTCTTCTGAAATATTTGTCTTAGTGTAGCTTTTTTACATTCACAGCTCATTTCTTTTTGTCAGGTAGTCATTTATTATAGTTAGTTGGTTACAGCTTCAGCGTTTTCTCTTGAAGGACAGTAGTATCGTGAAACACCTCCTCCTCTCCCCTTGCTGTCATTCATCCTTCTTTAGATCAGATTTACTGTGTACAAAAGAACAATATTTGGAAAGTGTTCCAAAAGAGATAGTCACGAGAGTGTACAATGTAAGTACTGTGCATATACAAACATGAGTTTAGGGGTTTTTTTAATCCCCTAATGCAGTAAAAATACCCAGTAGAATAGATAATAAAAATATTTATTTACCAAAAAAAGAAATTTAATTCCCTGTGTTCACTTTATGTAATTGATTTGTGCTGAGGAAGTCTTTTAATCGACGTGTCAAATTGATTGACTTTGATTGATTTTGATACCTGCTGTGTTTGGTTGCCAGACTTCATGTTAAGAAGGAATGTCTTCTAATCAATGCAAATACGAGAAAATGCACAATATTGTTTGCACTTTTGGTAGTTACTTAGGTGTTAGAGTCAGCTGCCTGTGCTCGCAGTCTGGGCACTTGCAGTCAGTGAGGAGAGAGATCTAAAGCTGCCTGGCCTTGGGCACAGCTTGTGACCTCAGAAGTATTTAAGTTTCATAAACCCACAGAAATAAGGGAGATCTCATTTTTTTATAGCCTATATGATAAAGGGAGCAGAGCAGAGAGTAATGGCTCTGTGTTCAGCGACAGCATGGCCAGGAACAAACATTTGTGAGGTTGTATGAATATTTGCTGTGCGCAAGAGAAGGATCAACTGGGACAAATTTAAGAGAAGGATCAACCGAGACAAGTTCAAGAAGGAGGGTGGTGCAGCTTTATTAGTTTAACATCAAGGACAGTGATGTAACTGGGGTGATGTCTTCTGTGCTAGATATCAGTGTGTTTTGGAAACAGTGTAGTCCTCCTTAGCCCACTCTTAGGTGGAATCCTGTCACCCTCCCTGTCACTTGGTTGCAGAGGTTACTGGGGACACCTGGTCCACACGTAAGGCGTAGGGTCCACCAGCAATATCAGCAGGAGTGTGGCTGCCACTGGAATCACCAGCACCGAAATAGGGAAGAGGGAAATTCACGTGAATGACACAATTTCCTGAACTGAAATTTTACACCATTTACAGAAATGACATGGGAATTTCTAATTGTGTTTGCAAGAACAATGTGTTTGCTTGTTTTGTTTCCTTTATCTTTTAGAGGACTGGTAGTTTTGGTTTTGCCTTCAACTAGGTTATAGAAGAGTCAGCTACAAGAGTCCTCCTTGTGCGCTGAATTAATCACAGATTTCCAAGATTTTTTTTTTTGTGGAGTATTTTTTTGTTTGGGCTTTAATCAAAAAAACTGGAGTACCTAAAGTTAAATAGGCAACATTTCCACCTTGAAGAAGTTCAGGCAAAAAATCATCTTCCTTTGATTTTAAAAGCAATTTATTACTTGTTTTAGATGTCTTATTTAACTAGACACCTGAATGAGGTACTGGTTGTTTAGAGGCATACTGCTGCTGTATGTATGTCACATTTGTGTTTACAAAGATGATCTGTAAATAATTCAGTTTGTTTTACGATTTTTCCCCCTGAATATATAGGTACCTTAAGCACTTTGCTAGTATTATTATCTCTAATGAAAACACATAATTATTTGCTAATAAAACAGAAAGACGTGTGTGCGTCTCAAGGGGGGGTTGAATGTATTTATGTCTTTTTCTTTTTTTGGTACTCTTTGGCCTGAATAATAGCAGTTGGTAGAATTTCTTTTAAGGAAGTGGGAAGTGATTGCGTTAGCACAAACATTTTATTCTAGAGTTGTAGCTCCACATATGAAACACGTGGAAAGCATTAACTGATTAATTATCTCCCATAATTCTCCAGCATATCTCTGTCTAGATTATAATGCTTGCAGTATCGCTTCTGCCAGGGTTACATTTTGCCTGACCTTATGGCAGACATACAGTGTAATTACTAAATAGGGGCTAATTTATGTAAACAAATGTTAGTTTTTCATAGCATGAGCCCTGTCATTATGTTTTGTTGCTAGTGGATGTGTTATGTAGTCAGCCATTATTCAAGGGTTTGGGTAGATCATTATAGGAAATTATCTTTATACTATAAATTAAAAAGATTAGAGTTTACAAAGTGAAAGTATCATAATCCTTAGATACTATTTTGATTTCCTCCCCTACAAATATGTGAGAGCTTTGATTGATCCTGCTTTAGCAAAGTAAATATATTTTACTTTGCATGAGTGTACTTCAGGTATTTTTCAGTCAGTACAGGAGGATTCTAATGCAAACCACATCTTGTATCAGATGTAATAGATAAAAAATAAATATGCAGGAACTGGAGTTTATTTAATACTTCGGTAACTATCATATACTGACCTTCATCTATCAAAAACTTTTGAGATAGCTGCCATACAATAAAAATAATTTATTTCCATTGCTCCTTGTAATCTAAACTAACCTAATAGCTCCTATTCTTAAATCAAGTGCATGAATGTGTTATAAAAGATAACAGTGAAACTATCCACCAGTTTTTTCCTTGGTTTCGAATAGTACTAATTATAACATTTCATTTTTCTTTCCTTATTTCTTATTCTTAGATAAGGAAGGAAAGGAGATTGATCATGTTTACAGTGACATCTGAATACCTGGAATTTTCACTGCTGGAGACATGCAGCAGTATTGGGAATGGGATTCTTGGCAGGCATCTAATCTTATTCATTCCTTTCCTGTTTAATCATTTCCCATTTACTCCTCTCTGTTGGAGGTCTGTCCTTGTGCTGTTCATTTTTTCAGGTTCATATATTCAGTAAGAAACAAATTATTAATCTATTTTATCAATAATAAATATTTGTTCATGCTCAAAATCTGCAGTGAGAAATAGAGTGGTTTGCAGCAGATGCCAGTTTGGAGTTTGCTCTGCTTTTTCCTAGTTAGTGTGAAATGAATTTAGTGGCCTCAGCACTACTCCTGCTACTGTCTCACTGGAAGCAGTACTGCTGTTGCCAGTCCTTGATACCCAGGCGGGAAATAGGAATGATGTTGGCAGTAGAAGTGGAAGGTAACTTGCTGCACTGGGTACATGTGTGCTGTGGCAGGTTCACATCAGCACATTCAGCCAGCAACACAGACTATTTCTTTTGGAATCAGCCTCCTGTGGGCCCAGACTGTACATTTAGGTTGTAATTCTCAACTGTAGGGGCATACTTTCCAGTTTAAGTTTGGTTTTTAACCATACCTGCCTAGGCTTTGATCATCCTCCCGACAGCATCATCAAGGTATCCATGGCAGTCACACGTTCAGTGGATTTTGAATCCTTTGTAAATCCATTTCAGAGCAGAAAGGTGTGCACAAATTTAAAAACAAACAAACAGACAAGCAAATAAACAAAAAACCAATGAAAAACACCACCACATAACCAAAACAAAAAACAACCCACTAAACAAAAAGGAATCAGCTTGCTGGGAACTTGGGAACAAATCACACTGCTGTACAGGAAGACTGGAAATTATGGCAGAACCACTCACTTGGGTAAACGTTGGGTAAACAGGAAATCTCCTGAAGCGCACGAATAAACCCGAATGGAAACCAGAACAACAAAGGAATATGAAAAGCAGCATTTGGAGATAAAATGAGGAAGATCAAAGACCAGTGGGAGGTAACTTGGGATATAAAGGGTCACAGCACGGGATTTTACAGGCATATGTATCCTAAAGGGAGAAAGCAGTTGAGGAGAATGTAAGTCCGTTAATGGATGGGGAAGACAACCTAGTGATGGATAAAAGGGAAAAGACTGAAGAACTGAACACCTGTTGTGCTATAGTTTTATCAGGCAAATCCTGCTCCTGGACTCCTGTACATTTCAGTGTGTTCTAAGAAGAACTGGGGGAAGGAGCCATGGGCATCAACAGGATAAGGACTGTTTGGAGAACATACACATATATATGTGTTTGGATCCATGACACTGGATGGAATTTACGCAAGGATGCTGCAAGAAAATCTGATTGATACAGTTGTGAGGCACCTATCACACTGGTGTTTTAGGGATGTGACTGAGAACTAAAAAAAAAAGACTAAAAATTTATCTGGTTTTGAAGAGAACAAAAACAATAGTCTGGGGATCACCTTGTCTCAAATCCTGGAAAAAACACGGAGTATGACTTTTTAGAATCCATTTCAAAACATATGAAGGAGGAGCAGTCAGCATGGATTTACCACTGGCAAATCATGTTTTATGAGTGTGGTTGCCTTCTGTGATATAGTGTTTGTCCATGTGGACGGAGGGAGAGCACTGATGGACACCTAGGCATTACTGTTTCCAGCTTTGGGTCCACGCAGTTTAATAAGAATTCTCAGAAACTGGAGAGAGTGCAGGGGAGAGGTTACAAGTTTCAGCTGGGGAAGTTTAAATTGGACATTACACCCTCCCAAGTAGGCAGTGCAACATTGGAACAGAGTGGTGGTGGAGTGTCCGTCCTTTGATGACTTCAAGGCTCTCCAACAAAACCACTGACCTTGTGTGATGTTGATAATCCTTCCATAGGCAGCAGGCTGGACTCGGATGACTTCCGATGGTTCTTCCAACTAACATTTCTGAGATTATGTGAGTAACTCCAGAATTTCAAGTCAAGCCCCTGGTAGACTGTGAATACAGAAATTAGAAGCTCTCGGACAAAATCTGGAACAGAACACAATTCCCTTACCTCCTTTCTCATGTCAGGGCCATTATTTCTCTTTCCTTGCATTGGTCATGGAGCACTTGCTGACAGAGGTGAGCAGGCTAATGGAAAACAACCCCTTCTAAGCGAAACTGTCGTCCACATCAAATAAATCCATTGTGTGTGGTGGTTTCCTACAGGGGTGAAAAGTGACAGAGTAGACAACATATCACAACCATTCTGTAAAAGGGGGTTGAATTACAGATGCAGAGACCAACTTAATTTAGGTATTACGTTAGTTTTCAGTGCCTGGCTTTCTAACTGTGCTGTTCTGTAAAGCGTGTTACAACGATGAGCTGATTAGCAGTTGCAAGTATGATTACTTTCAAATGTCAGCCAAACAGCTCGAGAAAGATTTGTGTTTGAAAATCTTTTTTCAATTATGGTCATATAGGCTAATAAGTGTTAATTTGGGTTCTCTTAATAAGTAAACAAGTGGTATTTTGATGGTGCTTTAAATTGAAATGTGTGGTTACAATATTGGACATTTGTAATTAGATGTTTATTTAAATAGACAATTTCAGAATTGCAATTGCAAGCTGCTTTTTATTATTCTTTACATCAAGATGAAACTGCAGTCAGGAAAAAAGTATTGACCATTACATGCACAGTGTCTTGCCATCTGTAAGTCTCTAAATTCAGTTAAATCCCCTTGAAATTGCAATCAAACTTTAAAATTCTATGCAAAATGTTAATACTACGATTTTTGAAGAAAATAGAGGAAACCCAGTAGATTTTTTTGTTAATCAGTTTACCTAACTAATACAACTTTGGGATGTTTAGGTCTTGCTTTTCAATTTCACTGATACCTCCATATTTTTCTGGAGTTCTCTGAACTTGTATACTGACATATTTCCAGAACTCTCTGCTGTTTATTCAGAGTGACTTCACCATTGATTTAAACAAATAAAGATGGTTGCACTTAATCTTTAAAGTAGTTTGAGAGTTTATGCTTGTTACTGCTGTTCTTTCTGGTATTATAGTAGGGATCAACTTCTCTGGCACTGCAGTTTTTTTTGGCTGTCATGTTTGGTTCAGTTAGCAAGGCAGATTTGTAAATCAAGTTTACGGCCTAGCAGACTGCCTGACTCTTCTGGGTCAGGTTGTAGTGCCACTTTTCAAGTGGAGTTTGGGTTATAAATGTGTAAATTGAAGACCTAAGTGGTATAACTTCTATTTGGGGAAAGAGGGCAGGAGGCATATTGATAGTCATGACATGATTCCTGTAAGAGGCTATAACAGATAGCAAAAACAGATGTATGAGGTTTTGCTGCCTCAATTATAAATGTTTAACAGTTCAGTTTAATTAGGCATGTTTTGAGAAAAGATTGCATGGTGGGAATTGAATTTCAGGCATTCACCTACATGCATGCAAGTGGCTTTGGCTGCAGCCATCATAGCAGTACCACTGCCTGGCAGACACAGTATTTGGAGCAGCTCAGCACATCCACAAAAAATGTGGGAAAACACTGAAGTTCCCATTTTCCATTTGCCAGGGTGCTGCTTTCCATGGAGACTCTCAAGAGAACGGAAGACAGTGGTGTTGTGTGGCTTAATACCGTGATGCTGAAGGCAACATTCTAGGTCAAATGATGAGGCAAGAGTGAGGATATGTTTGGTGGGAAGCAGGCAGATTAAGCAGGTTAAATTGAAGCTGAGTGTGACACTTGTCGTAACCAAGAGTTTTGTCTTAGGGACTTGTCTACAGTGTGGAATAGCAGAAAGAGAAGAACTGCAGAACAGTTGTTTCTCAGTAATTCTCCCAGTGAATACTCTCAGGGTAGATCCTGTATCTCCAGAGGAAGTTAGTGCAGGATGAATACTGCATATGAAATACAAAAAACTTTTCCAAAAAAGCTTCCTCCAGTAGAAGAGTCCACATAGTGCCTGAGTGCTCCTGGAGTTCAACAAGTTTGGTGGCACCCATTGGTGCCAGTGGATGTTTCTGGAGTGCAGGCAGTTCTTCCCTTCCTCTAAACCCTGGTGTGGTTTTATACAGCTAAGAAGTTCCCAGAGCTGTGTTCAGAGACACACTTATCTGCTGCCAGAGTCCGAGGATACGGGGAGTGGTGCTTGTGCCCAGCAAAGCCCAGTCATTGATTCTGATTACAGTTGGGAAGAGAGGGTGAGCCCCAGCTGAGGCGCCTCCAATACCTCTGCCTCACATGGTGGATAAGTAATTGGCTGGATGGGTGCAGAGAGAGAGTTGTGGTCCAAGGCTCTGTCTCTAAGGGGGGCTGATGATGAGTGGTGCCCCTCAAGGCTCTGTCTTGAGTCCAGTGCTCTTTAATATCAGTGATAAGTGCACCCTCAGTAAATCTGTGGATGACATGAAGCTGAGCAGTGCAGCTGACACAACAGAAGGAAGGGATGTCATCCAGGGGGACCCGGACAAACTGGAGGAGTGGGCCCATGAGAACCTCCTGAAGTTCAACAAGTCAGAGTGCAAGGTGCCACATCCAGGTCAGGGCAATCCTAGACATGAGTGCAGACTGGGACAAGTCACTGAGAGCAGCCCTGCCAAGAAACACTTGGGAGCTCTGGTGGATGAAAAACTGGACATGAGCCAACAGTGTGTGCTTACAACCCAGAAGGTCAGTGGCATCTTGGGCTGCATCAAAAGCAACGTGGCCAGGAGGTGGCCTCCCTACTCTACTCTCCTGAGAGAACAACTGGAGAGCTGCATCCAGCTCTGGGGCCCCCAACATCAGAAGGTCATGGGCCTGCTGGAGCGGATCCAGAGGAGGGTCATGGAGACAATCTGCTCTGGGCAGAAAGATAACTCATTGCAATAGTCGATTCATACACTTACTGTCTTGATGGAGCGTCACTTTATCAGAGCCACCTGCTAAGAAAGGAAAAAAATGCTCTGGTATTTGTTATTAGCATATTTATTTCAGCAAGGTTTGGCAGTGGAAATCTTCTCTGAGCTGGGAAAGAAGTGCTGAGCTTCCTGAAGTTGTATTAAATAATTTGCAGTCTTTATACCTAATATAGGAAATTTTACTGTAATTCAGCAAACTGTGTTTGCACTGTTTCAGAGGAGGCTATGTTTTTGAGAAACTGACAATTAACTGAGAATGATAAAATAATAATTACAAAATTAGAATGAGTGTTTATTCATAAAAGAACAGACACCTTTATAAGCTGTAATTATCTTTTTGCTAATTTGGTCTGACTGGCAAACAAAGCATACAAAGGATGACTCTTTTCCCTGGCATAGCACCACTGCAGTCAAAGCACTGTTAGAGGTGAGGTTTGTTGTAAAAACAGGTCACATGGCAGCAAGTACTGGTGGTGCTGAGTGTCTCTTGCTCAGGGAATTCTTACCTGTCAACTGAAGAGTAAAAACAACTGCAGAAATTCCCCAGTGTAGGAATAATTAACTGAAGACCAAGGCTGAAGTTTGCCACAGCATCAGTAACTTTGTACTTGAAATCAGCTCTCAACTTTTTCTCGTTGTTCAGCTTGCATAATTTTTCCCCCACTCTTTTTTTATTGTTGGTGAATTGTGGGTTTCTAGAACACAATACACTCTGTCTCCTGGCCCAAGAAACGTGTACTAAAACTCCTATGTAAGGTGAGACTTGATGGAAATAGGATGCACAAAAGTGATCATGAGATAAAGAAGACAATGATTCTGCAGAAAGCTCTACTCAATCAGATACACGCAGCTCCTGCAAACTACATATTTTGGGAAGAGGAAGGGTTGAGGGTGTGGTGTCCTCTTCTTTCATGGCCTACAAGTGTTGTGGTGCAATTTATAGGAAGAATCAGGATGAGGCAAATACAGTAATGTGATAAATGCATATCTTTGCAGATGGGAGGGTGAAATATCTGAAGCATCATAGTACATTTCATGGCCAAGCAAATAACAAAGTAGAGTCTGCTTCTCATGCAAGAGTTTCACAAGCATTTTAAGGCACCAGTGGGAAGTTTGAATTTGTCATGTAGCTTAACAGGAATGAATGAATTGATTCAAGGGATATGTGTTAAAATGAAAAGGGAAAAATTAAATCGCTGACAATAAGTAGTATCTGCCTCCTGAGCAATTCCTGTGACATATAAGAGAGGCAGGCATCAAAACAGGGCAGTGTAGAGTTTTGTAAGAAGTTTGTTCTGACAGAAGATCCAGGTTGTCAGACTCTATCCCTAGGGTATGAGCCAAAGGGGTAGAGAGCATCGACAGCAGGGCTCGTAGCAGAGAGTGTTTGTTCATTGTTCTGTATGGCATGGACTAGGTGGGGATAAGTAGGGTTGTGGTAGAGTGATTCACTTCTTTTTTTACAGGTTATTTCAAGCAGCAGTGATGCACAATGACTCATTAGGCTGAAGGGCACGCTAGAGGGTCCCTTCTTTCCTCATCCCTCAGTGTGCACATAAAGCCGTTCGGAGATAGGATGATGTGACATAATCTGAGGTAGGATGCTCGCTGCCAATGTCAGGTTAACTGTCGTGAAAATAGGACACGAACATACATATTTATTTCTTATGCTGAAGGCGCATTTGGACAAAGCATAAGAATTGTAATTTATTATGCATCACATTATTTTTTTTTTTACAATTAGGCAATTTATGATAATGAGTTTTTTTACAGGTATTTAGCTCAAAAAATCATAACACGGTGAGATGCTATTACTGGGAAGCAGCATAGATACCTTGATGTTTTTAATGAAGTTAAAGCGTAAAAAAAGAAAATTGAGGGTAGAGATTGTTCTAGAAATAATAAAATGCAATTTCACAGGAACAGTATCATTTAATGAATTATGTGACTAGAAAGAAATAATATGAGCAAATAATAAATTAATTTTGAGATGCCTAACTGAAAATTGGGGAGGAGGAGCTGGTAACAGAGCATGCAGATTATGACAGTAAAAGAAACTTACATTATACAAGGAACGGGGAGAAATGAAAAATAAGCAGCATTTCTAAAGATTTTTAGTTTGGTAGGGGAGACAGGCACCTCTCAGATTCAGAGAGAGACTCCAGCTGGAGAAATGTCCATAGAAGTCAATTCACTGAGAACATGGGCACTCACACAGCTGAAAAGCATTTGCCTTCCACGTTGCTGTGCTGTAACTTAATTTGTTTCAGTCAGAGCAGTGTTTCATACTTCTGATACTCTAATGAGTGTTCTGCTTTATGACTTCTTATCCTCTGCATTAAAATTTCTAAGTAGCTGATCAAAAAGAAATGAAGCTAATAATCTAATGAACTGATTGGTGTTGTAATTAATTGTGCTCATCTGATTAGTCAACAACCAAAGCTGATTTACGCTCCTTTCTTCTCAAGGCGCTGTACTGATAATGGTTTTTCAAGACTGCAAAATAGATGCAGGAAGGCACTTGAAACTCAGATGTGGCAGGGAGATTGCTTTGTAGGTTAAGGGAATCATCTTTCTTGAGCAATCACGATACTATTTGTTTGTTCCTCCAGGTTGATAGGATTACTTATTGCTTATGTTTTTTCTGGAACCTAATCTTTATTCATGGGATTTTTAGACTGGTAACTTTGCTAAATATAGCTATTTACATTGTTCATGGTCTGATTTTTGTGATTATCTTTTCCACTGAGTTCTAAATCCAAAGCAAGAGAACAGCATAAACTTTCCAATACTTTGATTTATAAGATCCAAGAAGAAGTGCATTATTAATAATGCTTTTTAAATGTTTCAAACTTAAGGGCACAGGCAAGCAGACTTACTGAGCTTAAGTGTCCACCAAAGTATATGAAAGGAACATGCAATATGTTGTAATACGTCATCCAAAACTTTTAGTTTTGGTTTAGTAACAACAATGTCAACTTAAAAATCAGCATATCAAGTGGAAAAGTGAAAATCAGAGCATAACAAGTAGAATCTTACGTGAAAATGGAATCCAAAATTCATTTCTAATGTCATTGTTTATTCTCATATTTATACTAGAAAGTGACATATGAACTATCATCTAGCCCAAGTAGAATGCTTGTTGAACAGAGTGAGAAGCCAAAATGACAGTGTCATGATATCCCATCCCAAGGTTTAAACTAGTTTTTCCTCATACAGATGCTCTCCTGTGTTAATATGTCTGAAATAAGCTCTATTTCTCATTTTCTTTTTTTTTGTTTTTTTCAAGAGGTAGCTTTTGTGTTTGCCTAGAAACGCAGTATTGCATCCCTGTATCATCGAACTGAGAGAACTCATTTCAACTTCCCATCCTTTCAAAGTGTCTGCTTATTTGGAAATGTAAAATTACTGGGTTTATGCCTGAATCACAGATTTGTCTTCTTCCATCATGTTGTAGGAGTTTGACAGTTGTGGCACTTGGCTTTTTACTACATGAGTTTTGTTGCTCTTAAACTGAGTTTGTGTGGCAAATGGGTCTATTTGGCATATGGACTTTTTTCCATGTAACAGGCTATTAACTGGATATTCAAATGGCCTGTTTTTTCTGGGAAATTAACTAACTTCTTACTGTTCCATTTGTGTGTATGAGCCACAAAGGAGACCAAGATAGGATCTACAATTTAAGCATTAAAGCACTTTTTTCTTTTATAATTGTCAGTTAAGAGAATTTATGGACAACAGGACTCACTGGAATGCAAGACACTCAAATGACTGAGAAAGTTTTAATGCAGATACTTGGCTTCAAATCACTTCCTTTTTTGCTTCTCTGGGGTAGCACAATGATATTACATGCACAAAGACTTCTGAGCATGCTGGAGACCCAAAGCTAAGTGCCTTGTTAAAATGGAGCAGAGAATGGCTTCAGATGGTATCAAATCTCAGGACTTCTTGAGCTCATAAGTACTTGAGAGAGGGGAGAAAGGGTACACAAACTAGTCCTTTAAGAAGGCATGATATTTAACAAATAAACTTTTAAAAGGCATAACCCAAAGTCTGGTTTTTGTAGATTTTGCTCTTAGGTTTGGGGTTTTCTCTCTGATTCCAGAAACTATACTTGTGAAACTTTTTCATAGATTTTTTGTTGTTGTTTAGGAGTTTTATTAAATAAGCAAACTGGTCTGTTAGGAAAAGCATCATGCTTATATTTTTAATTAACTTAATTTTATGTGATGGTCTGGTCCTTTCCTATTGCTATAGAAAAATATGTCTTCTGTAGCTAGAACATGCCTGCTAGTACTAAGCAATTTCAGGTAAAACCTGGCAGCAGGTCACAAATGCATTTTGGCCCCATGTTGGATTCTGAAGGTGCACTTTTATCATGACCAACTCAGGCGTTGAAGTATTTCTGACTGTGTAGGAAAGAGGCTTGCGTGTATTCCTGAAAGGCACATGAGCTACGCTGGGATTAAGTCAAGGGGAAAGAACTGTCAAAACTAAGACTTTTTGTTTCCGTTTGTTAGTACTAGTTGTTCTTAACATTTAAAAAAAGGTCAAATATATCAAAGGATGGCCATAAATTTCACACACTGTGAGAAATTGGCTAAATTCCTTTTCCAAGTTTCAGGTGCGAATGAAAATCCTTTTCCCCAGCTGTTGTGTATGTTACAATTTTGACTGAAGGAGAGTGATTTTTCTTCACAGCATAAAATTGTATTAGAGAAATAACATTCAAACAATTTCATAAAGGGATCTCAGCAGTCTAAGATACGCTGGTACACTCAGAATAATATTTTAAACACAGTAAATTACTGCCTTTTACAGATAGTATATTTCTTTGATGCTTACTCCGAACTCTAAAGCATTTCATCTGCTCCTTTTCAGTTGTTCTTAAGAATGCAGTTGTAATGCCAAGATTTTCCTGAGACTATAGCCTGCAAAAACTGAAAGAGAGGATATTTTTATTCTTGTGGAAAACTTTTTGCTAGGGCAGTTCATGGAAATCAAAGACTTTCCCACGGACCTAAACAGGACAAATACAGGCTTCATCTTTTAATGGAGAAAGTAGGCATAGAAATGATGTGCAAATAACCTGAATTTTAATACTATAAAAATTGCTTGAGTGGGTAATGTAGAGGAAGGCAATTAAGAACATCGAAATAGACAAATGTATACGCATTTGAACAAAACCTGAATAATAATAGGTAGTATGAGGTTAATTGAAAATGGTTTATGTCTGATCAGTTTTATTCTCAATAAGATAACATGCTGAACAGAAAAATGAAAAAAGCAGGGCTATTTTCCAATGCTGAAGCATCTGACACAGTAATTTGAGTTCTCACAGTGACCAGAGTAGATAACCAGAAAAGAAATCTGGAATGAGACCAGTAATACTTCCTCATGACATGCGCCCCCTGGCCATGTAGGTGTTTCACTGGGTGCTAGCGTGGGGTTGCATTTGGCAACCTCAGTGCCATCCTTCTCCACAAATTTGTCGTGTTGCTCTTCAGTCCCTGCAAGGAGTAAGAGCTGCAGAGTCCCCTGGACAGCAGTTCTGTAGGACAGAAGTCCTGAGCTAATGCTGGTATTTAATGCTGGATCATCAAAAGCTGATGCTTTAATTACATTCTTGCAGTTTTTGACATATACAGAGCTCCATTTAGCAACATTACAATTGTAAATGAAGGAAAATGTCTTGATGTTGACATATTTAAGTACTCCCATTATGACCTTCAGAGTCTGTACTGCAGCGGGTCTTCCCAAGAGCAATGAGTGACAATATTTCAGCTCTTACTGGATGAACAGGTAGTGCATTAAAAGCTGTGTAAACATCTGAGCATTAATGAGTGCAGTGATATTTATGAAGCACATACTATGTGTCGGAGAAATTAAATGTCAAAACAGAAGTTTGATGCGGGTGGGATTTTTTTAACACCACTGAATACACTATGTGTAATTCTGTGTATTGTAGTTAAATAGAATTGCATTTCAGATGAAAACACGTCAAAAGTGGAGGGGGGTACTTAGAAATACTTTTTGTTTCTTTCAGATAAGGCTATGGTTGGTTATACCATGAACTCGTACCGAAATTGTTTATGCCAGAAAATTTGGGGTGGGTTTGGGCCTTTTTTAGGGGGACAGTTTCTTTTAACACGTTCGTTGCAGTTCATGTGCTTTCACATCATGTATCTCTGAAAAGTATCAAAATAGCAAAAAAACTATGTTAGGAGTCAATTGCTTCACAAGTCACACAGAGCAATCATTAAAAACAATGCATTTGGCCTTAGGATTGGACATGCAGAAGCACAGCAGTGAATGATACCTGTTGAGTGCTTGACTTAGTAGGCTAATTGCTCTGATGTTTTGAAAACAAAAGGTACCGCTGAATAATCAAAGCTAAATCACATTGTCATAGCATTTGGTAGAAAGGTTAATAACCAAGACTGTATCCACATTAGACTATCAGATGTTTGTCTAATTGCAAAATACTCTTTTAAAGTGAAAGTAACACCTAAGAGAGAAAGATCTCTCTTAGGCCAAATTCCTTGTTGATATAAAATGTCTTGCTTCTTTAACTACAGTTGAACTATTCTAATTAATAAGAGACAATTTGCCCCCAAACCTATGTTATTCTTAATCTACATGCAGGATTGCTAAATTCTGAAAACCAATTTATAGATAAAGAAGGCTGCAATTGGTGCTGAGATTATTTAGCAAGAAGAAATCTTGATGATTTTGGTGATACTGCACTGAACTGTCATTCAAATGAGGAAAAGTTAAAGGGAGATCTGTGGCAGTGACTGAAGAATCTATTTTAATTTATTTTTACTTCAAACAATAAACTGATTTTGTAGTCACTGAAAACCTAACACTTAGAAACTCTTAATAATGAAGAATGAACCATCTTGTGTTTTCTTAGGTTTTGTCTCACTGCCTTGTTTAAATTTCTGTTTTGTCTAAGAAATATCAGCTAGTTTAGCTTTCAGCAGGAAGAGATGATTTTAAAAAGTCTTAGTGTACAAATAACAATAAAAAATCAGAATTTGTCTAAAAGTCACAGTAGTAACCAGAACTACTGCAGCTAACCTGTTTATTCCATGTCAAAGGCTGCACTGAGTACTTTCAGATAAGCCAATGTGACTACTCCACTATAAAAAGCCCCAACCAATTGTATGGTTGTATAGGGACTGCTGACAACACTGAGCATCCTTGGTGGATACATGCACGCTGCTGGTTGCTTCATTTTGCTGTCTGTGTCACTGCATTAGACCCTTGCAGCAAAGAGCCCGAATGCTGGCAGAATCAGCTGGGAGTGCACAGGAAAAGCAATGGATCTTAGGGGATTATCTGTTATATTGCAGACCAGCTCAGAGGATCGTCACCACAGCACCCTCTGATGGGACTGGGGATGCCAGCTTGCCCCCGAGACAAGGCTCTGTCCCTGAAGGAGAAATGCTCAGTCAGTCAGACAGAAATAGAAAAAGGCAGCATATAGAAGAGCACATCTAGCGGAGGCCAGTGTCAGGGTGGGGTTTTGTTTGTTTGGGTTTTTAATCTGTGTTTTAAAGAAGAGTATTTAGTGTGCCAGTTGTAACTCACTCAGTATTCTGAGGGCTTTTCCCTTGCTAGGTGTCCTCAGGGAAACAACCACAGTTGCTGTAACATTAATGGGGGTTGGTGTAGTTCTTGATTTATGTAAACCTCTCCCCCTTACAATGAAAAATCTCTTTTTGGTGGCTATTCTAACATGTAGAAGGATGAAAAAGATTGAAGCTGTTCTGATTAGTCCCTCTTACACAGAACTTCCTGGAACAGCTATATACTTGGAAGGCCCCCAGAGTTTCATACTGAAGATAACTTGTGCCTTCCACCTAATTTAGAATATTATCCTTCCTGTGTCTGTCCTCTCTTATATCATGCCATAGCAAAAATATACTAGATAGTAACCATGCTTTCTCTTTTTATCATGGGGCTTTGAGGAATACCTGTCTCAATTTCACCTTTGCTAAATGCATATTATTTGTTCTCCATCATTATCCTGCATGACTGCATTTAGATCTGCAATCTGCAGACCTGTACTTGCTACAGGAAAGGTCCTGCTACTTGGTGTGACCTGAGCATGTTTAGGGAGGGCAGGTGCAGGTGCTTTAATTCTGTCTTTGAGATGGGTAAAACTGCCACTGGGAGTAATGTCAACAGCTTGCTAAATATTGCCATACCCAGAGATCATGTCTCAGCACACTGGCTTTCTGGATGATCTTTCCGTAGAAATCAGTGTCCCTCCCCTGTATAAGGCAGATGAATTTAGTTATCCTGGAATCATAAGGACATTGCTTTGAACCTCCCACAGTTCGTATGAGTGTATGGAAAATGACCCTAAAGCAGAAAGAAATTACTTGGCACCACCCATGTTCCCCTACCTCAAAGCCTAACAATTGCTTTGAATAACTAATGCAAGTGCCAGGGTTGACAAGAGTCAGATATGTCTTGCAGAGGGCACTCCTTTATACCACAGCCTTCATATCCCTGGAGCCTTGGATTGACATGCCCTAGGTGAGGAGGATCATGCCTGCTGTTAGTCATCAGGTGATGATATGATAGTTGGCACATTTTCCCATGAAACTGAAGCTGGATTGTTTCAGTTCTCTTCCCATTTCTAGGTAATTGGCAAAATCAGTCTGCCGTTTATTCAGAAAAACAACTTGATGAACCATGGGTCTGAGGTCTTGCCCTGACTGTCTGTTCCTAGTGTTCCTCTCTTGAGAAAAAGCTGTTTACATTAGCTGGGGTTTAGAGGTCCAAGTGGGACCTTCTGACTAAACTGAGAGTTGTTCTTCAGCACTCTGTATTCTTGGTATTCCTGCATGGGAATACCCATGGGTATTGGGTTCTATGTGAAATTCATTTTACTGGTTTATGGCAGGCTGAAGGACTCCTTGCCCTATTGGATTCAAAATGACAGCCTGTGGCTCACATATACCACGAAAAAAATTTACACAAAGAATCACACAAATCAGGGTGATCAAGCTGGGCTGCATTTACAATGGAAAAGTACTTTTTCCCTGAAAACTTGTGAGTCGTGTCTCCACATCCTTTAAAACATCCAGAAAACATGGTTTCACCTGTTTGAAAAATGACGCCGGAGAAATATGCACTTAGTTGGACATCTTGCCAACAGTAAATACTACTAATGCTCCAATTTAACATCTGCACAGTGACCTGTAAATTCACAAATGATGAATCATGTCTTACACTGACAGATACAGCATGTTCAAGTTAACAGTGAGAAATAAAATTAGCATGGCAGTGTATTTTCTTTGGCAGCTCATGCAATCTGGAACTTGCTTCTCTTTTGCAGAACTACATAGCCTGAACATGGTGATATTAGAGACTCTCTGTGAGTGAGCTCAGTGATCACTCAGTTAACAGTGATTACTTCAGTAGAGTTGACATGAGACTGCTAGATAATGGGATTTATTTCTTTTTAAATAATCAACTGATTATTTCTGCCAAAATGTTGATGGAAGGTTTGGATTTGTCTTGGTTTTTAAGCTATTTCCCGTGTAAATAATTGCACCATGTCTTGGGGAGGGCTGTAGTAGTTACAAGTCAGTGCAGAAAGTAAACAACAGCTTTTGTAAGAAAAGGAAAGGCAGTCATGGGAATTCAGAATATCCACCTCTTGATTACAGGAGACACAAATATAATGCTTAGCAAGGCACTACTACCAGGGAATGGGACATCCACGGAAGGATGATAAACAGAAGAACCCAACTCGACAGCTCCTCCAGACAGAGCAAGGAAATGCATTGTCTGTGCAGGATGTGCCCCTGGTGTGTCTGCATTGCTTTGTGTAAAGGCCTCATATTCTTTGTTTGCTGGAAGTGAACGAGGCAGACAGCTCACAGCTCAGGGACTATAAGGTTGTCTACATTGCTGTCTTGGTGAGGAGGAGTTTCTGATGAACTTGGAGAGGAACTGAGAGGCTGACAGTCTCTGCAGGCTCTGGACAGCCAAGGTGATGTGCGTTTGGCCATAGCAGAGAGAAGGAAAAATCACCTCAATGAGAAGTTCAGGAAGAATATATCTCCCTGTTTCTGCTGGTGTCTAAATCAGTCTATTTTGAAAGCTTGCACTCAGTATATATAAGTGCAGAAAATAAAGAAGCCTGGACACATTATTTTAGTACAGACTGTAAGATCTATATATGTTCAAAAGGATTCAGGAATAGTTCAGCTCTTTTTTTTCATAGTGGTGCAAAGAAAGGTGCGAAGCTGTGCTGAGAACTCTTCTTCAGCATCCTCGTAGTATAATTTGTGCAGTTACTCTTGTAGGGCTACAACTCTGTTTCTTCATCTCAGAGTCATAGGATCATAAAATGGTTTAGGTTGGAAGGCATCTTGAAGACTATTGAATTTTAACACCCTTCCATGGAAAGCGACACCTTACGCTAGACTAGGTTGCTCAAAGTCCCCTCCAGCCTGGCCTTGAACACTACCAGGGAATGGGACATCCACAACTTCTTTGGGTAACCTGCTCCAGTGCCTCAACACTCTCTCTCTAACTATATTTATCTGCCTACCTCTGTCTTTATCTTCCTAGAGGGTAAGACAATGAAATTTCAGACAGAAGTCAAATAATTCTTCTTGTCCTCACTGTATACCCCACAATGCACTCTTACAGTCTGTGAATCTGCTCTTCCTTCATGTTCTGCCCTTTCAGAATTTCAGTGGAGCTGTTGCCTTTAAAAGGGGATAGTGTAGTCTGCTTTAGGTGGAGTCCCCAGCCCTGCAAATATAGGGCACATGCACTGTTTGGGGAAAACCATGCTCTGTATTTTTACCTTCTTATTTCTGTCAGACAAAGGTGAGTCAGAAGTTTCCATCTCTTCAAAGGGAGAGAGTTTTTCCAGTTGATATTCTCCAGACCCTGCTTCCTAGATGACAGAAGAAGGTTTCCCCATGAGCTGGAGGAAAACGCCTCACCTGCTGATCCATAGCAGCAGACACAGAGGGGAAGAGGCATGGAGCTCAGGGACCAGAGGAACTGGACAACACAAAACTTGCAAGCTGATTTGAAGGGCAGACTTCTGATGTGTAATGTGGCAAAAAGTGAGGGGTCTCAAGGAGAGTGAATTTCTTTGCTAGTGAGATACAAGAATTCATTCCAGTGCTCCAGGGCTGTATGTTTTCTGTCAAGCTGTCTGCTGAGGTGAAGGGAACAGTATTGAATTATTTGGGCCAGTTTGTGTCTGCGAGAGCAGCACTAATTAGGACTGTGTGGGGATGCAAGTATAGATGGTAAATCATGTATGTTTAGAGGGTAGAGTCAATTAGGAACCTGCACTGGAAGGCTGGGGGATTGTCCAGTTATAAGATTCTTCGTTGCTTTCAGGGAATGGAAATGTTTTTTTTTTTTTTTTTTAGATAATAAGGAGGCAGAACAGGATGAAGTAGGTAGAGCAGAGAAAGAATTAAAAGGAAACCTATCCCTCTCATCTTCCTCCATCTGAAATTCTTCCCCACCCCAGGATTTGTGTTCTTTTTCCATCCTTAAGGCAAAGGTCATTGAAAATGGCATAAAAGACAGAAAGTGCCTTGCCTTCTTCCAAAATTCAAGAGCCAGTGTCCTCCCTTCCATTTCCACACACTGGCATTAAATACGTAGGTCTGGTGTGCATGTTCTTTTATGTTCTTTCTTTGTATAAACTTCAGTAGTGGGGAGAGAAGAGCTACAGATGAGCCACCTCAGTAAAGGTTTGTCTTGCCCTACTGAAGGAGACTGTGAAAAGTTTTATCCCATTCTTGAGATTGCTTATTCACCTATTTCCAAATCAAACCTGCTATGCAAATTTGAATGCAGTTTTTCCCTGGGAGACTTGATGTTAGCAAATATAGATTCTGTATATGCTCGTTCATACATATTTGTTTCTTTGTGTATCAGTGCTTTGAACTTTATAACACACTATGCTATGCAGTAAATTTTGTTTTAATTGGATTTATATAAACGTGTTCAGAAGGCCCTCTGGCCCCAACTAAGGAACACAAGTATTACAATATTATTAGAATAATCTGAGGCCTTAAGTTTTGCAATGTAAAACAACTTTTAACTACGTGAAACGAAGATCGAGGCATTAATGTTCTCTCAAAATGAAAGAGAAAAGGAAACACTCGTGTAAAATGAGAAGCAAGCAGCTGCAGGTGTTTTATATTATGCTCTGATAATATTTTTCTCTCAGGTTAAGAGCCCTAACTACTGGGCTCTTCAGTTCCTAAGAGAGATATTTGGCAAAACCTCTAGACTTTTTAAATCCTGATTTGTATGTACATATGCACGTTTTAAAAATGCTTTCTAGAAAGAAAGAAAGGAAAGAAAGAAAGAAAATATTATCGGCCCTTCTCCAAATTTCACTGGGCCATGGGTCTCCCCATGCAGGTGGGCGCATGCTGCTTGGCCACTCAGCCCCATCCTGTGGAGGACCTGATGTCTTCCATTTGTTCCCCTCTGCGTTACATTTCCTGAGCTCATTCGCAGCTGTCTCCATTATTCACAGCTCTGAACTGGTGAAAGGAGGAAAGAAGACATGTGTTTTATCTGGATGTGAACTGTGAGAAGGTTTCAGGCGGGGCGGTGGGCAGGGAGCTGTGGAGATAGTGACCCTTGCTGTTGCCTTGCAGGAATGTCAGCTCTGCTGGAGAGGAGGCCCGCAGAAGAATGAGGGAGTGTGATGGCCTGACAGATGCATTGCTGTACGTGATCCAGTCTGCTCTGGGGAGCAGTGAAATTGATAGTAAGGTTTGTCATCTTTGTCTTTTCAGCAGCAAATCCAGGTATTCAGGGTACAGGGGGACTATAAAGAGACAGTTCTTTCATGATTTTTTTTTTTAATGCATTGTGAGGAATGTCTTAGCAAAGTGTAATTTAGCCCATCTTTTCCCTTTTTTTCTGCTGAGCTGTTTATTTTAGCGGGCTAAGCATTATATTTGTGTCTACCTGTGTAGTATGCACAGGTAAGCATGTCATCCTCTCAATTGAATTACTGAAGTAGAACATATGATACTGGTTTAAGAAGAGTAAATATATCATATTCCATGTAAAGTTCCTTACATTGCCCTGCCAGTTTTACCTTAAAATTGATTTTCAGTACCCAGTAGGAGAGCTAATAAGAGTGAGGTAGGCTTAGAAAGCAAACAAGCGAAAAAAAATTGGGCAATTAATAGGCTGTTTTGCAGTAAAACCAACATTATTTCTTCTTTGAAGAGGATCAATGAATGCTTTCAATAACAACTGTGTTAAGATGCCTCATTATGTCAGCTTTACTTCTCTTAAAATACTAGGATATGAACAAGCTTCTCCAGAGGTGAAAGGCACTCCCTAATTAAAAAGACTCCAAGCATTTACAAATTGAAGATTTGTAATGCATTAAAGTATTCCAGAGAAGAAGAAAAAGGCCAGTTTCTTTTGCTTTCAGTATATGGTGCTGAATTCATTACAGTTGCTGCTCTAGGGCAACCTTGGTCCATTTGCAAACCCCTAGGAATTGCAGGAGAGCAGCCTTTTATGCAGCAAGGTTTTAAAGCCCACTGAGTTTGTGTTTCCAAATAATACTTGACAGAGCTGTCCGTGGACCCCCATGGTTTATAGATTTGAGAGGAGTAATCTCCAGGAGTCTCTGGACACTACCTGAATCAAATAGGTGAAATTTGCCTGTGAATTCAGGGGATGGAGAGAGGAATTAAGAAGAGGTTCAAAGCATGAGGTGCTGGGCTAACAGCATGGCTTTGGGTTTTTTTATAAAAGAAACCAAGAAGGAAAAAAACAAAAACCCCTCAAAACACCCAAAAAATCCCACAACCCATTAGCCTGGAATCAATTTTCCATTAATAGAAGTTTAGTAGAGGGATGCTCGGAGGACACCCACCCACAAGGCAAGCACCCACCTGGCAGCAGGGTTTGGGGCAAAGTTGGCTGTCGCCAGCCCCCACCACCCCACCCAGACACGTTCTGCAGAGCAGCCTCCAAACACAGGAGTGGTTTTAGCTTCAGAGTAGGTTAAAAACAGCTAGAGCAGATAAACTAGTGAACTTGTACTTAGCCCCCTCACGATGAAACTGAAAACTGCATAAGGAATATAAGGATCCTTGAAAGTCAAGGAGGAGTGAAGTCTGTCCAGCTGTGTGGTTAGAACCAGCTTTCTTGGCTTGTAGGGGTTCACCTTAGTAGAGAAGGTGTTGGCTGCATTTGAGCCTTGGAAGTTTGCTTATCAGTTTTTAGTTTAAGGTAACATTGTCCTCGTGATGGACTCAGCTTATGTTTTCCACAAAATGAGAATTTTAAATGCAAAAACTATGATTTGTGCAAAGGAAAATTAAAGTTTAGGATCCTAATCAATGAATGCAAAGCTTCAGCTTCAGCATGCTGTATCTAAAGTGAATAGAATTCATGTATGATAATGTTAAAAAAAATCAAAGAGACAGCAAACTTTAAAAAAGTACTTGTGGTCATTGTGATGTTCGCAAAGCTTTCAGCTGTGAAGGGTGCACTAAGAACACTTTCTAGACACAGACACACACACACATACATATTTCTACATGTGTTTATGTATTGGGCAGAAATTTCAAATTAGTACAAGTGTATTGCAAAATTGTGACATTTCATCTATGTTAAAAAACAGATAAATAAATATTCCCATGTAGATTGATCTGAATTCGATACCGCCTCTGGAACTTCATGTCATCACAAAAGATGTGTGCTGAATGCACACCTGGCAGAAGCTCATGCAGTGCATGAAAGTAAACGAAGCCCCATCTGTTTGCCTCACTGGTGAATATGGCAGAATACGATAGAGCCAAAAGCCTCACAGTCATTCCATTCTGGGTTAATGGAGCAAAAGAGCTGGGATGTTGTGGCTATTGCTTTTTATCTCCATGGAGCATTAGGAACAGTTGAAATAAATATAAATAGATGTAGAATGGCTTTTTTTAACCATGCTTTCCTTGTGTGCGGAAAATTAAGCTCATATCCTTCTTATTAGGGGTAATCAAACCAAATTGAACCTACTAAATGAGTAGATTTGACATCTAAACTTCTTTTAGACTTGCAGAACTTAGGTTGAATTACAAGTGAATTTTCCTCCACTGGATCTTACCCACTTACGGATTCCTGCTTGCATCTTCTGCAGAAGGCACAGCCTATTAGGGGGATAAATGGATGAAAGGGAAAGACTGCACACAAGGTATCTGTCTGTAGCCTGGCTAGAAAGAAGCAGTAAAAGCAGCAAGACAGATTTCTAGTCCTACTTCTGAGACTGCAGAAACGTCATCTGTTCATGCTGCAAGTACTTGTGAAATGGAACTCAGACCCCAATTTTATGGTAATTTACATAGAATTTTTGCCAGAAAAAAAGGTTATTTCTGGTTTTAAAAGGACAAAACCCAGAATCTATTGCCATTTTCTGTTTGTAGCATTTTCTGTTCACTGAGGGGGGAATGTTCAGGTTCTCTTGATCACTTTTTACCTTGACACCTCTTTCACATGGGACTCCAGTGTGAAATTCAAAATGGCAATAAAGAAACTCCCAGAATAGTATTGTCCAGACTACTGATTTGTTACCATTAAAATTTCTGAATCTCTTAAGCTGTGATTACCTGGGGAGCACTCAGAAATGTGCACATAAGAATTGTGCTGGGAAAATGCATGTGCAAAGATAGATGAAATTCCTTCTGCTTTGTATTCAGGGTGAGCAAGGGGAGGATTTTAACCTTCTTCTAGTTTTGTTTTCTATATTTTTCTCTTTGTCATACTTTTCAGACCGTTGAAAACTGTGTGTGCATTTTGAGGAACCTCTCATACAGGCTAGCTGCAGAAACATCTCAGGGACAGCAGATGGGAACAGATGAACTTGATGGATTACTCTGTGGTGATGCCAATGGAAAAGACGCAGAGAGTTCAGGGTGCTGGGGGAAGAAGAAGAAGAAAAAGAAATCACAAGATCAGGTAATGAAAGTTATTTGCAGCTACGTTGTGAGGAGTTGAAGTGCCCATCATTTAAAATATAAGTAATTAACTCACTGTGTTAGAAATCGAATGCATGACGCATAATATTCAAAACTGTTGCCCTTGCTAATTAGCTGAAAGCTTAAAGCAGAATATGGCTCTGGAGTAATGAAATGTTTGCTTGAGAAAGTTGTACATTATGGGGTGCACCTGGAAACTGTGGTCGTGAGTACGCTGTGAATGCCATAAATACTGTAAAATGCTCTTTGAAAGGAAGCCATTTCTAATGAAAAGTGTGATCTGCATATACTTGACAAGGTACTTCCACAGAACCACGTGTGTGTAGAAAGGCTTTGATGCAAACAAACATCAGGCATCAAAGTTAGTCTTATTCCGTGCCTCTACATGTTAAGAGAAAACTGAACAGGACTGAATCAAGTAATATGAGTGAATGTTAAAAAAGCATTAATATTTTAATATATTTAATGTTGTTATCGAAGAAAAATTGAAAAGTAAAGTCTTGATTGCTTCATCAAGTTATTTGACAGGTTATAATTTTGGGTGGGTTGATTTTTAAAGTGTATTTATCTCTTTTTTTATCCCATTAAGAATTATAATTTGGAGAATACTGGCAATTATATTGTGGAGAAAGACACTGTTGTGTCACTACACTCGGTAAATAGCAATAAGAATGGCTACTGATTTATGGGCTTTTTCAGACAACCTGTGCTGGCAGCAGTAAGTTTTCCACCTCTTCCTACGCTTAGTCGCTTTTTTGCATTGTAGCTTATTTCTGTTTCAGATTGCTCAAAGAAAATATTTATTTGAGTAAGCAATTAAGTGCACAGGGTATTTGAATAAATGGTGTAAGCCAGTACTGAAAATATTCCTGAGTTCATAAAGTCAAATTGTGTTAACGTGGAAAAGTTATAGCAACATTACTAAGCTAGAAGTTGGATACTGAAAACTGCAGCACTCATGACTAGTAAGAGTTTAATTTCACGTACTCTTGTGGTTAAACACCCCATCATCAAATAACACGAATTTATTATGGCCTTTTGTTGGGATTCCTGTATTAGGCTACAGTGAGATTAAAAGTGTCAAAGCAAACTAATTTTACCCCATAAAATAGTCATCATCCCTGTTAACTGAATTAACAGTTCTCACACACTGTGCTTGCAGTTATTCAAAGTGCAGGAGCAAAAAATAACGTGTCTGGTTATGAATGCATCACACTGCAACTTGGCTTGCTCTTTAAGGCTCTGTTTACTAACACATGCACACACACTCACTATCTAAAGTCTTTTTTAAGTCTTCCTCTTACATTTTTTCTGTGACTTTTGGATCTCAGATTAATACTTCTAACTCTGTACTGTTGACTCTTTAAATATTCCCATAGGGCTTCTCTGTACTTTAATGGTTCCCTAAAAAACACTTTTCTGCTCCTCCAGGACAAAGAACTGAGCTCTTCTGGCCAATTACCTTTACAATGTACATGCTTTTGTCTGCTCTTAGAGATTTTTTGTCTGTTTCTATGAGTGCTCATTATCAGCATGTTGTGTGGTAAAGGTCTCCTCAGAGCCGTTTGTGTTTGCCTAATGGAAGAGTTTTATATAATTTTTTAAATCCAAAGAATAATAAAACTACACACATGTTTTCAGGTTTATGACCACTAGGTTTTTCTGTGGCAAGGACATAAATTTACTCTTTCCAGAACTGATTCTGTTGTGCACAGGACTGCTTTGCATTACAAGTATTAGAAACATTTTTCTGATGATGTTTCCATCTTTCATCTAATTTCCTTTAAATCCGGACATCCTACTTCATCTTGCCATATTCAAGTTCTCACATGTGGATATTATTCAGTTCAGGAATTTTAAGGGAGCCTTGTGAGCCTTCTGCAGGTTATTTTCACCCCATAATCCTCAACTGTTGAACATACCAAATGATTTGAAGTATATTATGAAATTAATGTATTTTCAAGTTAACTAGAGTGCCACTAAAAACAACAGCAACAAGATCAGAAACAGCTCTTCCAAGTTACCCTCAAAAATGGAAAAGAAAAACACTATTTTTCATGTAACTGCATTTATATTAATGGCGTAAAATGATTTGAACTGTGATACAGGTAAATGTAACTTTTTTGTCCATTTGTTTTGCAAAAATAAGTACAGAAGTATGTTCAGACGCGCTTGTCCAGTGTGGACAATTGTGTAAAAAGATATGTTCTTTCTGCTTCTTTGTCTCCATGGTTCCTTTAATACTTGGGAGTTTTATCTTTTCAGGCAAAGCACAGGGCACAGACACATCTCTGTCAGTTGTGACACCGCAGTACAGGGGAATAGTATCCAGTCTGTGGTTGCTGCATTTTACATCCCCAGAAAATATGTGTTGAGGGTATAGATATTTTTCCTCTTTTTGGCAGTGCCTGGGCTTTTTGAATAACAAAGTCGCTGTGTCTGTCTTCCTCAGAGGATGAGATTTACAAAACACTGTGGAGGAAAAAATGTTCATGTTTTTGGGAATGCAGTTTTGAAATTTTCCTATTACACAATCGCTGTAACTTAGTTTCTTCATTATTCCGTGTATTTTCTTGAACTCCATTTATGCATTTATGAGGTAGCCTTTAATTCTTGGATAAACATGTTAGTAAAAAAAAATAGTAGCAAAACTATTGTAGTTGCAAAAGAAAAACAGATGTATCATTTTAGACAAAGGACGTGGATGAAGCTGCAGTTTTCTGTACTTCAAAAAAAATCCCTCACAGAGCTGGGGAGTTTGTTTCTTAAACCGTAAAACAGAAGAAACTTGATATTAAAGTCACTTTCTCATGGGTTTTCTCTGTAATGAAAGTAGAAGTTAATTTCTTTGTCTTGTGATTTAGGAAGCAAGTAACCCAATTTTTCTAAGTTACGTTTCAGTTGTAGTCACACGTAAGTTACTTGAAGGGAAGAACAGAATTGAGTGGTAGTGTAAAATATGGCTTCTTTAAAAGGCCTTTCAAGAACAAACTGGAATTTGTTTTTTGTTAATGACATCAGTTGTCTGTACCAATGGCAACTTCTGTACATCTTGAAATCAAGTAAGAGATGTGTCTTTGTTCAGATTATAGGTCTAATGACACCTTTCAAATTACTTTACTTAAGGAGTTCCCTTAGGATCACAGGAAATAAGTGTTCTCCTCATTTCAGAATAAAGGTGGGTGGTGTTAAAAGAGCCCACAGTCATTTCACCAGAGCTGAGAGAGGTTCCTGAGGCATCACACAGATTGAATGTTAGAAGAGGCCCAAATCTTCTAAAGGTTTGTGATAAAATCTAGATATAGCAATGGTTTTATCTATGGAAAAACAGAAAGCAAAACTTCTGTTAAGGCCTCAGGAAAGATAAGTGAGACTCACCTGAGTTCTGTCTCAAACCTCTAGGACTGTAATTCTCTGCTGTCAGTGGTGTTTGTTAGTTTTTCTCTGCTGCTTACCTGTGATCAGCTGCTACTGAACCCTCACCACCCTCATAAGCTCTCCAGCCACAGAGCCCTTCGTCTCTGACGAGGACCTTGTAGACTTCAACCTCTCTGCCTTGTATTGTGTCACTCTTCAGATGGAAACTGATCCTTCCACTGCTGAAAATGTTGTTTGTTGCTCATTCTGCTGGCATGCTCACTGCTGCCAACAGGTTTATCCTTTGAGCTGTACGAGAAACAAGGATTATGACGGAAAGCAGTTAGGGCAAATCAGGTGTATGGTCTGATTTCAGTAAAAAACTCCAGAGAGTTGTCATTAATCCTAATTTTATTTCTTGTTATGCAGCCCATTATGTATACATGTGGCGCTATTTCATTTCTTTTCCTTTCTTCCCTAAGTAAAACAGGTTGACTTCTTGGCTTCATGCTCCTCTCGAGTTCCCCATCTGTGATCATTCTTGTCAAACCAGAATCTAGCCCAAAGTCTGTTTTTTGATTGGAAGTGACACTTCTGAAATGAGCCTGACCTTCTTTTTCACCTTCTGTCAGGAGCCTTAAGGTATAACAGCAACATTTCAAGTTATATATCATTAAGAATTGACTGGCACTCCTCTTTAGCATGCTTGCTAAATGGCCTATAAATTCTTCTGTCTCGGTGAAATAGCAGGTTTAAGGCCATAATATTTCAAAAAGCATGAAAAATAAACCTGCCAGATATGTCTTTTCATGTGACGAGACCACTACTTTACCAAGTATTCTTCAATACTCTGCTGAGCCATACCAAGCTACTAAGCACAGAAACAGAGAAATGCTGGTGGCTCCTGGGTTTTACCAATAATTTGAACTGAGATTAGGGATGAAAGGCTGTGTTGCCAATACGTCCTTGCTCAGAAAGAATATTATTTCCATTTGTTGCTTCCTTGTCTTGCGCAAGATGGTTATGCCAAATGTTGAGCAGCGAGAATCAACTCTCTTGAGCGATTCCTTTCAGAGCTTTTTGAAAGCCATTTCTCCTTTCTAGCTTGCATATGCAGCATCTTCCGAGATACTCTGTGAGCCACTCAGTGTCATGTATGGCCAGTTTGTTTTCAAAGTCAGAATTGCAGGGTTATTAAATGTAATTTGTATTTGTCAATTTGTGGAATATACTGCAAAGCCAGTTAGCTTCAGCTTTCTGTGGAGAGGAGAAGGGCACGTAGTGATGTGCCAAGGACTGTTTTCCCGAGGTTTAACTCCATCCTACTTCATTTGGGAGGGGTCTGATTTTAATCGAGGACAAAATGCACAAAGTGAATTAATATTTTTTTCTTAGGTAAACATAATATTAAAAAGGCGTTGACAATTATTTTAGGAGTGTAATGTATAATCTAAAGTACAATTTAGATTTATTAATATCTGAGATTAATTATAATGATTCAATACACTGAAATGTTTTGAAAGCATTTCAAACACCTTTCCTATAATTGTAAGTGTTGTTGCATCAAACTGGGAATGGTGCCATTATTTATGCAACAAGCTCTGCTCTCTCCCACCATGCTCCTCTAGTCTCTGTGTCAGTTGACACCTGCATTTATATTCACCACCTTTATTTAGGCCTGGATGTCTAAACTGAAGTTTGACTTGATGTAAATAGTAGTATTCCTTCCTCCTTTGTATCAGCTGCATGGATTTCATCATCCCTGAAATCAAGCTCTGTGACTTTGGTGAATTTTTGTTGCTGAATTTTCAATTTCTGCTCTTGACAGCATTGGCCAGTGCACCTCTTGGACAAAGGTGTCCAAAAGAGGTTATTGGACTGACATGTCTTGGGACAGCTGGCAGGGACTGTCACAGCCACTAAGACATGCAGGATGAGATACCAGTGTCTTCTTAGCGGGCCTGTTAGTTTAAAAATCTTCGGCATTTCAGAAATGGTTTTAGTGAGCACTGTGTAATTGCTCATATGAATTTTGTCACTGCTGCTTCAAGGAGGATAGCTACAGTGTTGTCAGACTATCTCAAATGTCTAGGATCACTGGGGAGAGGTCTGGATGGTTTTAGACGTTGATGGGGTTTGTTTTAATTTTTTCCTAGATTTTCTTTTTTTAGTAGTGATATTTTGTGCAGACTGGGGGAAATGAAGTATTCGTGTGTAATAAATTAAAATAAAACATTGTTGTATTGTTATCACAGGAAAACCTATTGTCATGTGACACCTATATAAAAGCAAACCCCACCAATTTGAGGTTGTTAATACAAACCCCGAAATTTGCAGAGTGTACTTCTCTTACTGAGTTGAAGCCTTCCCAGGTATTCAATACAATTGCACTATAAATATGTACTTACTTTCATTAAAATGCGAAAGGTGGTGATAAATAATCTGTTGTGCGGCACAGGAGAGCATCTTGATGAGTGATCTTTTCCTCCTCCCAAAGTTCCTTACTAATTTGAACATTTGGAAATTTTATTAGAGTACTCTTACTCTTACTATCATAAGTCCATTGTTCTTAAAAGATCTGGGTACTTCGCTTTTTGTTTTTCTTGACTTTCATCCTTTCTTTGCACCAGTCTCAGGAAATGAGAGATTTGTATCTCACCCACGTAACAAGCAGTTTGTCAGCTTCAACCACAATATATGTGGGTAATTTCAGCTGAAGGAGGGAAGCCTGGAAGGAATATTTGTTTATGACTTTTTTTTCCTCCTTAGTATGAGCTAGGAAGAGTAACTGCATGTTGTCCTCTTTTTCAGGGGCTCCTACTACAGCCCCAGTCTGCCTCAAATAGACCTTCCTGATCATTCCTGATGGGCTGCAACAGTACAGTAACACTTCCAGTAATTTACTGGGTAGAGGTATTTACTGGGTGAGGATGCTGCCTCAGTTCATTAATATTTAGCAATGCAAACTGGAAAGCAACTTCTGCCATGCCTTAACCACTATTTCATATATGGACTGTTAATACCGGTTTGGGAAAAATATGGTTTTCTGCTCAGGCAATTGATGTTTATGAAATACCAAATAAATTAATGAAGATCGAGCAAATCTCCTTTGCAATAGCTTCTTTGCTCATCTGTGTCAGTGCTACATGCCCTGCAACAGTTGGGCTGTGCAGCTTCAAGCGCTGGTCTCAGCTACACAAAAGAGACCAGAAGCCACCAAGCCCTGCAGCGAAGAGGCTGCCACAGGCGCAGCAGGTGTCGTGGTTTAACCCCAGTCAGCAGCTAAACCCACACAGCCGCTCGCTCAGTGGGACGGGGGCGAAGAAGAGTAAAAGTGAGAAAACGTGTGGGTTGAGGTAAAAACAGTTTAATGGGGAAAGCAAAAGCCCCACATGCAAGCAAAACGAAAGAATTCATTCACCACTTCCCATGGGCAGGCATGAACACTTCCCATGTTCAGCCATCCCTAGGAAAAGCAGGGCTCCATCATGCATAACAGTGATTTGGGTAAACAAACCCCGTCACTCCAAATGTCCTCCCTTCCTTCTTCTTCCCCCAGCTTTATATTTTCTGAGCATGACACCACGTGATATGGAATGTCCCCTTGGTCAGTTTGGAGTCAGTTGTCCTGACTGTATTCCCTCCCAACTCTGTGCATCCCCATTCTCCTCGCTGGTAGGGTGGGTAAGGAGGAGGAAGGACTTGTCAGTGCTACTCAGCAGTGACTGAAACATCCCTGAGTTATCAACGCTGTTTCCAGCACAAATCCAGAACATGGCCCCATACCAGCTACTGTGAAGGTAATTAACTGCACGCCAGGCAAAACTGTGGCGTGGTGTGGTGGACAGTGACACCCTCCCTGTGCAGCCAGTCAGCTGCTCTGGGCACACACAGCGCATCTGAAGAGCAGTGCAGGACATTTTCCAGGGTCACTGAATCTCCTGTGCCTTCACTGCACGTGCACGTGTGGTACGAGAGGTTTTCGTCGTTGTTACATGGACTCTGAGGCATCACAGTGTCTTGAGAAAAAGGTCTTCCCTCACAGCTGGTGATAAATTAATGCAATCATGCTAAAAGTGAATTGCGAGAAGGGCAGGGAAATGCAGTAATTTGTCTGCTTTTTTTTTTTAATGTTTTCTCATTACTGGGCAGAACGGCAAAACAACATTAAATATTAATTTATCTGCTAGATCATTTCTAGTGCTTTATATGTACCAGCACAGCATGAGCATGTATATAGGGCTCTATTTATATCAGCTGATTTTTAGTGGTCCTTGGGATCATAACAGTGTAAATAGTTGAGCATAAAAAAAAAAATTACACTCTCCACATAGGCATATACCCCCTCATATGGGTAGATCTGATACATTTGATGCATTTCATGTACTTTCTCCTTGAGATAATATAGTAAATACCCTGTGCAAACACTCTTCAGTTGCATAATGCGTAATTCGTACCAGCCGGAATGGGACAAGTGAAGACTTGAATTGGTGCCTTTGGACATTGTAAGTCATTCGTTAGTGGGCTTACTAAGGTGCAAAGCCTAAACCTGGTGTGAGGTCAGATTTGACCTGTAAGATATGTCTCTCATTTGTTTTCAAAAAAAATCTGACAGTGTGAATGATTGAATTCTGAGAGTTAAAATAAGAAGCAGGCTTTAATGTATTTTTTATGAGCTGAAAAGAACTCATTTCTGGCAAGGCTGGTGATTTATAAGGAGGAAGAAGAAGAACTGAGTCACGTGCAGTGAAAACAATCTTTTGGTTTAAAGGCAGAAATGTGTTAAAAATTTCGAAGGCACAGCCCTATAATAGTGTCATTTGAAGGCATTGTTTCTCCAGAAGGCATTTGTCTTCTAGTTTCTCAACCATCACTGGGTATTGCTATGCCAGTTCTTTTAAACTATGGTAACATTTGTCCAGCATAGTGAGTTTCATGTCTGAGCAGCTTTCTGGTCTTCAGTAGCTGCTCATGTGTATTAAATGGTCCCTCTAGCTTTCCACTTTGGTGTTTGTTCTGCTTTAATTTAGAAAAAAATAGTGGGTTTTGTTCTCAGAGGTAGTAATCACATAAAACCTTGTTGAAATTGGGTTAGTTGTTATTAGGGAAGACTTGATTGATTGTCCCTTAAAATACATGTATTTTATTTTTAAGGTTAACGTAGATAAAATTGTGATTGATACTTCTTGAAAACAAGAGATTCTAGGTCTTTCCCAGTGCACTCATAACTAGTTAAATTAACTGTTGCAGATTTAAACCAGGAGTTAATTTGACTTATGCTATATTTGTATGTCTAGTAGATGTTTAATGTTTAGTACAGATTTTTTTAATTTATATAGATACAGTAATCTCTAACCCAAGGCACTAAAAGGTTTGCTTTTTATTGTAGTACACAATGTGAACATGTCAGAGGTGTTAGAAAAGATATTTTATAAAAAAGTTAAGCCTTGTTCCTGACAGTGGCACTAATGCCATGGATTGTTTAAGAATACTTATCTGTACGAAACAAAACAAAATATACAATAAGTATACAAGTAGATTTCCATTTAAAATTTTATTGAAAGTGCATTCCACATCTTACTTTTGTTTTAAAAAAGAAAGTCTGTGTATTTTCCTTTGAGATGTTTCATACGTAGGTGTAAGTGTTGTGTGCTCTACTGGAGAGCAGAATCCCTGTCCTCCTGCAATAAAGTATTTATTTCTGGTAAGAGTGGGCTTTGTGCAATAACCTACCCTTTTGTCCAGGTTTAAATATTGCACATTTCGGATATCAGACTTGGGTTGTTTTTCATGGCAAAACTCTGTATGTGATGAGAGGAGCAGTGTGTTTTGTGTGAGAGCTGGTTCTACCAATGGCACTGGAGTCTCAGACTGCACGGCTGGCTGGCTGAATACCTCCTGCACTCTCATTGTGAATTGCCAGAAATTGTGCAATTGAGGAAGACTTGTCACACTTGTGCATTTCATGGCATGGAGGGCTTATGGCCTTGAATGATTTTGTTTTCCATAGTAGCATTCTGTGTTGTTTTTCCTCCTATGAGAAGAGAGAGAATGTGGAGAACTGAGCAGGATGTGAAAAGGTAATCTCTTCTCCCCATGCAAGTTCTAGATATGCCTCTTGAGATAGGTTCGTTGGGCTTCTATTCTCCCAGAAAAAAATACATGCATTGAAAAGTGTTTTTGTTATGTCAGCTAGCTAAAACATAGGGATTTCTGCCAGTCTTATAGCTCGTCTATAAGGAATGTTGAATAGGAAATTGGTTCCTCTACAACGAATCACGTGATGTGCAAAAACTGAGAACATCTGTTTATGGGCAGATGCCTTTATGGATGTTATAGTTTCAACTGAGGCGATTCTCAAGTGTGTTTCACTGTTCCTTGCTGACAATCTGATTTGTGCTTTCCAACAGTGGGATGGCGTAGGACCTCTCCCAGACTGTGCAGAACCACCCAAAGGAATCCAGATGCTGTGGCACCCTTCAATAGTCAAACCCTACCTCACACTTCTTTCTGAGTGCTCAAATCCAGACACGCTGGAGGGGGCAGCAGGGGCACTGCAGAACTTGGCTGCTGGGAGTTGGAAGGTAGGAATATTAACTCAGTATTGTATTTCCTCTTCAGTTCTGAAAGCACCCTACAGCTGACAGCAGGTTGGTGATATAAATGTATCTAATTGCTTCTGGTAGTGGAATAACCTTCTGTTTTCACAGAACTCTCTGCAGTCAAATTTGAGATAGTATTTCAAGTCCTAGGTAGTCATATCACAGCAAATGTCAGCATACAGTGGCAAAGATCACATCGGTCAAGTCAAGTATGAAAAATTGCCACTGAAAACCAAGATCCAGATGAGGAGAAGCAGTTCTTTATGAACCTGGGTGACAGAGCCATGAAAAATGAGCCAAAAATGCCACCAGTGGCAATCAAATGAAACCATATTGTTTTGTCACTGTGGAAACTGGTTGACATTCTGTCCCTTAGGAGAAGCCAGGGCACAGCAGAGCAAGATATAAATGATGTGACACCAACACAAGTAATCTTAGCATCTACTTTTTTAAAGAATAAGATATTATTAAAATAGCTCCCCAATATGATTAAATATATACAGTGAGTGAGGAAATGTGCAATCAAGGCACTCTATTCCAGCTAAATCTACTTTTCAATTATATTCAAAAGATCCATTTTTCTTTCATGTATTATTTGCAGTAAGTGGAGTGAAAAATTTAAGAAAACACTTCTAAGTTTGGAACAGATCAGTAAAATTAAAGATAACATTGAACTTTGTTTACTTTCTAGGGCAACTTTCCTGATAGTAAACTGGGTTTAGTTGGGTGAAAGTACTAACTGTGTTATCTTATGGTGTAACTATAATGCATTGATTTCAAATTAACTCTCAGCAAGAATTTTTCTCATTTACAATGAAAGCAGTCATGTACAGGGAAATGCACTGATCAAAGTTATGTCTCAGAAGGTATCCTGTTGGGTTTTAAGCAGCTGGGTATTCGTATGTGATATGTAAATAGCAATTTAATTAGGCATTCATTTTGAAATGTTAGCACTGACACTAAGAAATTGTTTTCTTTTTCCCATAAAGTTTTGTTGGAAGTTGGGTTGGCACACTCACTATCTCTTCCAAGGCATATGATGGTTTTGGGTTTTTTTATAATTGTGTTCCACCAGACTCATAAAATATCTTGGAATGTTGCATTCAGTGGCATGTAAAATGATTTAACAAAATATCTGTTCAGTGATTTTTGTCCTATGTAAGCACTGTGCCTGAAAATCATTATGGTTTTATTATTCTTATGTTGTGGACTGCTTCAGATGGTGTAATCCTGGCAGAGACATGGAATAAATGTGTTCTATCCATCTGGGAATGGGTGTAGCCCTGGTCCAAATGAGAAAACAATGCATGCATGTGTGCCAGGACTAATAGAAGTGCTAAAATCCAAGTAGTGTCCCTTCTCCCATTTCTAATAAATCTGTATACCTGTCATCCTTCAGTTGGCAGAAGGAGAGGAGAGGAAGGAAGGCTTTGCAGAGCTCTGTGGCGAGTGCTGGCTTAGAAAAACTGTTCTAGATTTTAATACTATCTGTGCTGATACCATGGGAAAAGCTGAGTTGTTCTCATATTGCTCTATTTTTCTGAAGATTCACCAATTCTATTACGAGGGATGTGCAGACACAGAATGAATATCCTTAATTTCACATGTCGTACTAGCCATTTTTGTGAGGGGAGTAATCCTCTTTGGGGATTACATAAGCATTGATGTTTCCACCTTTTGACCTCTCCTTTCCACTGCTGCAGTCCAGATATAACATGACTGAAATAAAAGATAGAAAACTCTTAAAAGTAGAGTTTATTCCTAAGGGAGGTTTTAATTTTTTTAGTTCCTCCAACAAACAGTAATTGTATAAAGAATGGGAATTTTTTTTTTTTTACTTGAATTCTTTCAAGAAGAACTTTATGACGGACTGAAAGAGAGAAGAGCAAACTGTATGAAGATAAGTAATGTTGCTATTAATATCAATAGCAATAGCAGTTGTGGGCTTTTTCCAGTTAGCATTATTTTAATACCAGAAGAATCACAGACGGCACCCAGCGTACTGGGCATGCTGACACACTACTGAAGATAGTATTCCAGTATTTTCTGGAAAAAAATACAATGCAGTTGATACACTTGTATAATTCCTTCCTTCCTTTTGGTTCCTCTGGTACAAAGCTGTCTAATCCTCTTGGGTGGCCAAGAGGTAATATTTTTAACACAGGCAGTGCTTAGCCAGTGCTATTACGGAGAGAAAGTGAGCAGATAAAGGGAAGTCTAAGTAATTTTTAAAAAATAAAAAGTTGTGTAGGGGATTTAGATAAATGTCTGCAACTAGAATTAACAGACGATATGCGTCTAAATCCCTTAGACTACTTTGGAGAATTTCAGGCACAAAAAGAAAGCAGCAGTATGTAGCTTTAAGGATTAATAGCTCAGAAAGGCTGAAAGTTTTCATTATTTCAGGGAATATAGTTTCTCAGTGATACATGCACATAAAATCAGCACATGCACACAGTGAAACATAATCTGTAGGACATTTTTAGCACTGCTTCAGTTGCAGGAATTCCTTCTAAAGCCAAATACCAACATAAAAGAAAAAAGTGTGACATACTTACATTTACATACAATTTTTCTATGTCAAAATGAAGCACTTTGGACTAAAATCTTGACATATATTACCCATCTACAAAGTAAAACTTGGGAGTTTTTTATAATGACTAGTGCAATATTTGGTCAGTGCAATTATTATTAGACCATGCATAGTCTGTAACAAATCAGAAAAGGATCTTCGTCGTGACAAATACATTGAGAGATCCAAATGAAAGTTTATCAATAAAACAGAATACTGATTTTGAGGTATGAGGAAGAATATTTTCAATGTGAAAATTTAGCCTGGCATAGTTTATGGCTGCATATCTTCACTTTGGTGTATATTCTGGTTTTGAAAAAGATTGACAGCTTATATAGAAAGTAGAACTCATTTTGGAAGAGGCTGTTTCAGATAGACATGGGCATTTGTTCATCTCACTGTTCTGCATCGAGATGTCATCATATAAGGAGGTCACTGGTATTGGAATCTGAAGGAGAAGAACCATCTCTGTCGTGGAAAATTACATGCATATTCTCAGAGAGATCTCTTTTTCTATTCATGTGCTTACTTGATGCATCTATGAAAAACAGGAATGGCCCTTCTGGAATAATATCTGTAGAGACAGCCAAATATGTAGGTCTTTTGGAAAGACTGGACAAATTAACATTTTCCATATTGCTGCCAGGGTACCACTTGGCTTAAGGTCTAACTGCTGCCTTGCACAGGACCTGTGACACCAGCAGGGTGTCTCTGCGTGCCCCTCTCCCAACAGGGCTGGTGGCTCCCACTAACACACACTCCGAGCACAGTGCTGCTGCCCGACAGCAACGGGGCAGTTTGTCAGCACTCGATCTGCACCCACCCACCACCTTCTGCAGAGCTCAGCTGCTCCCTGGGACTGGGAGGGTTTCTGTTTTAGAGAACTCATTGCTTCCCAAAACATTTTATCCCATCGAATCTTAACCATGGTAATTTCACGGTATCCTAAACATCCTGCAGACAGAAGGAGCAGCACGTGAAAAGCATGGCCACTGGGTTTGGCTTTGCTTCCTCTCATTGCCACTCTAAGACTTTTTTCTTTTCAAAGAGTAGACTTTTTGTAATTATACTTAATATGAACTTGAATTTTAAAGCTGCTTAGAATTATGAAATAAAAAAACTAGGGAAACACTTTCTTCATCAATCTTAGCTGGAGTTTTCCCTGAACAAATAAGGTTTGAGACATGCCTTTGGAAGCAGTACAAACTCTTTATTTCCCATTAGGTATTGACTTTCACTGGGAGCTCTGTTATTTTTCCTTGCCACTTAATTTGTGTGTAACGAAATTTGTGCAAAATTGTAGAATAAGAAAAAAAGAGACATTCTGACTCCCTCAGCTATATTCTGAAGACAATTGCCTGCTTATTAAGAAATCTCTCCCACTATAACTCTTCAAACCAGAAGTTCTTTCTGCAGCCTCATATAATTTTTTATTTTAATGCCTTGGATTGAAAAAATTTCATGGTTTAAAATTACAAGAGTGATCCTGTAAACGATGATCTTTTTATATGTAGTCTGGCATTAGTACTTTTCCTCAGATGGCGAAAATAAAAGTGGCAAGTTCCTTTTAGTTTTCTCCTTGGTCAACTGGCTATTAATGCATTAAATCTCCCGAGCCTGTAAAAAGTTATATGCAAAATGTCCTCAAGTTAACAATGTCAAGCATCCAAGGTTATGTCCCTTGTGAATAAAATTACCCTCTCAGGAAGAAAGGAAATATTAGGATATCTGCTTACTGCTGTGTCTGTGTGTATGTATCTGACAGCTGAATTTAGGCTGATGTCAGTTTGTCTGCCAGATATTACAGCAATATTGCAACACCTGTGGCTCTGAACTCAGAGAATCACGAAAGAGCTGAGGTTGGCAGGGACCTCTGGAGGTCATCTGGTCCAACCCCCTGCTTAAGCAAGGCCACCTAGAGGCAGTTGCCTAAGACCATGTCCAGATGGTTTCCTGAATGTCTCCAAGGGTGGAGACTCTACAGCCTCTCTGGGCAACCTGTGCCAGTGCTCAATCCCCCTCACAAGTGAGTAAGTGATTCCTGCTGTTCTGCAAAAGTCCTGTGTTTCAATTATTGCCCATTGCCTACAATGTTACCTTTCCTATTACATGCAGCTGATAACACAGTGTTGTCACCACAAGTAGTATTTCCTTAGTTTTGTCAAACCTTTAAAAATAATTTCTTCATTTATATGATCCTTTTTAAAAAATAAAATACAGCCATAACTTACATAGGCAATACCTATCTTTTAAAACCAGGAAACAAGCTTTACTATATTTCTTTTGGCAGCACAACAGCTTACATAGGAACAGGTAGCACACCTGCTCTGGGCCTTGGTTAATCCCTTCTGTGCACTCAGTCTTCTGTCTCAGTTACTTTACAGGCTTTATGAATTTCCCTCATCTGCTTTAATGACAGGATGGCCAACTTCCTTTTCCATGCTATTCCTGATCCAAGCCAGGACGCCCTTGACCTTCTTGGCTGCCTGGGCACACACTGGCTCATGTTCAGCCACTGTCAACCAGCACCCCCAGGTCCTTTTCCACTCTCCAGCCACTCTGCCCCAGCCTGTAGCTCTGCCTGGGATTGTTGTGATCCAAGGGCTGGAGGCATTAGGTACCTCAACCTTTTCCTCATCCCCTGTCACTACATTTTCCCCTGCATCCAATAAAGGATTGAGAAGGCTCCCTAACCTTCTTTTTGTTGCTGCTGTATTTATAGCAACATTTTTGTTGTCTTTTACAGCAGTAGCCAGATTAAGGTCTAACGGCTTTGGCCCTTCTGATTTTCTCCCTGAAACCTCAAAACATCCATGCAGCCCTCCTGAGCTCCCTTCTTCCAAAGGGGAGGGGAAAACTCTCCTCATTTTTTCCTGAGCTCCAGCAAAGCTCTTTGTTCAGCCAGGCTGGTGGGCTTCCCCACCAGCTCATCTTTTAATACATAGGGATGACTTGTTCCTGTCAACAACAGGAACAAGCTTTTAAGATTCCCTGCTTGAAGAATGTCTAGCCTTCCTGGACTTCTTTGCCCTTCAGTACTGTCCCCCAAGGGACTCTGTGAATCAGTCTCCTACACAGCCCAAAGTTTGGCCTCTGCAAGTCCAAGGTAGCAGTTCTGCTGGCCCTCCTCCTTTCTTATCCTTTGACTCTGTAATGTGAGGAACAAGTGCTGCTCTGTTGAAGTCAGTATCAGTCTCCTGAGACTATAGCATTCCTTGGCTGGTTCTTTCTAGCTCCTCTCCTTTCCGTTCCATGTTTGATCATACTCAGCAGGGAATGAGGAGGCTCTTTGGTTAGACAACTGAATGTCCCTGCCTTTGATCCCTAATATACAGGTACAATACCCATGTGAATGGGGTTTATGAGTCATTGGCCTGATCTCTTGAGATAGGTTAGATGCTATCTTGCTCTTTGTTCCTTAGACAAGCAACTGCATTTATTTTGTTAATTCCATGCTGGAGAAATCTGACTCTCATGGGAGCAAGAGCTCCATTAAGTAAATTATTAGATAAGGAAACTGAAAACATAAAAGGGACCAATTTAGACACAAGGTCAGTGCAGCTGCTTCAAAGAGTAGTATGAGAAAGAGTTTCAAGCTCCTTACCATCCAGACACTTGAAGATAATGAGTAATTATTTTCTAAAGCAGCAGACATCTAGGTTATCAATCTTCTCTTATCAGGCAAGGACATATTGTGGGTTCCTTGCCAGACTTTTCTGATTACTCTAGTTATTTATGTATTAACCCTTTGGAGTTTCATCAAGCTGTTCCAGGAAAAAGTTTTTTTGGATTACAGTGAAAAGGCTTATTTTCATTTTCTCCAAAACAGTGATATTATGAATCTTTATGTCACAGGATGCGGAAGACCACTTATAACATACTATGTAATCAACACAGTCGATTTTTTTAAAATAACCATTGCATTATTCTGTCAGGAATTCTTACCTGGGTAGAAAAACCTCATAGATGAGGCAACATCAGTTGTTAAAGAGAAATGTATTGGCTCTAGAAGACAGAAGACGAAGTTGAAGGGACTGGACAATATTCAAGAAGCAAGACCTGCTGCTGCACACACTTGTATCACAGACACGAGGAAATCAGCACGGACATCTGTATGTGAAACGGGAGCACAGTAGCTCATGGTGGCTTCCTGTTCAAAGTAATCCCTTACTGTAAGCAGTTTGCTTCCCAAGAGAGGTGTCACTTTTGTCTCAAAGCTTTTCTCTTTTAATTAATTAGTTTTACACTGTTTGGAAAACTGATTGTAGAAGTTCTGAGATCATTTTGGAAACACAGTACCTACTTGTACTGCAGAACCAAGAATGATGAGGTGCAAGGGCAGTTCCTTATCAACTTTGCCTTCCTATTTAAGATAACTTCTCTTAACACTGTTTTGTTTTTCTTTAGTTTATTTATTTAACTTTATGTCTTTACCCACTGGATTTTTTCCTTTCTCTTTAAGCTTGACTAAGGTTGTGGAGCAAGAGAAGAGTAACCAGTTAATACTTTTCTCTTGTCCCAACACAAAGATATAGAGAACTTGCTGGGGCTACCAGTAGGGTCATTTCTGAGAACAGAACACTGCAATCAGGGGGCAGGAACTCTGTGGGAACCCTCTTTCTGCTCTCTTCAGAAACTGCAGAAAGATAACCAAGATTTCAGACCTTTGCTCTCTGTCAGGTCATGTGACTTCTTAGGGATCCCGATAGAGTTATTTGAGTAAAGTAGATCTGTAATTTTCGAATATAAAAAATACTTTCTTTTTTTCCTGATAGGTATATTACATTGAGTCTGAACAGACAGAGAGGAATATTAATCTTTGGCTACTCATTGATCTTTGGTTATTCAACGTGCAGTTCTCTTTCCTGGTCTGCTATTTTACTACTGTTAGCATAGACTCTTTCTAAACTTTTCCTAGCAGACCTCGAGTCTCTCTAATCTTCTTGGTACTCTTGGTGATTTAGTTTGCTTTGTCATGCCTGCTGCCGTGATTTAGCTTTCATATTGTAGTTTATGTCTCAGCAGTTCCCTTTAATATTCAATAACTCCACAGTCTTTGGGTCACAGTGTTGAACTGTACCAATACAGTGCTAATTCTAGTCAAAGCTGAAGTATGTGATCAAATATTCTGCAGGTACTTCGGGAACACTGATGTCAATGGCAGGAAAGTGAGTCCATTCAAAATGTCAAGTGTGTACAGTTGTTCATATTTCTTGCATTTTGGAGGGGGGCAATTTATTCTGGTAGTTTTTTTCTTTTTCTGTCTTCATTGTTGAGATTGGTCTCCTGTGTTGCTGCTTCATAGGGGAATAAAGAAAACCATATGAAACACTAAAAGGAATTAACTGACTAAATGCTTTTCAATTTTTCTGAAAAATATAAGTGTTATCTAGATTAATTACTCTTTTCTTGAGTTTCAGCCTAATATAATCCTAATCCCTAGAGTCATTCACCTCTGCTAGTGGTCCTTTATAATAATAACAGACAAACATAAAAATAATTTTCAGCTTTACTGTATTTTTCTACCTAATTATTGTGATGAAAATAACAAGGGAACTACTAATGAAAGTAGACATAGAGCTCTACTATGTGCCTTCAAAGTGATGTGTAGTAGCTATGCCCCCCAAATTCCATTACTGGGGAGGTGTATTCGTGCACAGATTGTGGCTCCTGTGCTTGTCTCTGATAATTTAGCCTTAATCTGATGCAACAATAATGATTTTATTTTATTTTCTAGCTGCTTGTTCCCACTAAAGTGTTTGCTGTTCCCACAGGAACGCTTTTGCTTTACAAACTGAACAGTTATTTGATCGTTGACACTGCCACTGATTTGTGTGGTAACAGGATGATTAAGTATATTGGCAGAGTGCCTCATTTACTTACTGATAGGCAACAAACCCTTTGTCTCTTTTCTTTTTTATGATTTTTCATCTCTTCACTCTTTTACTTCACTGAGCTCGTATTAGCAATTGACCCACAATGTGGAAATGCAGGCACATTCCACGATGGCTTTAGGCAAAGGGAAGGATCATCAGCATACACGAGACTGAATCAATTTCTCCATTCCCTGCAAGAATGAAGTGGCCTTTTGAGGCATCTCAATTTGAGCTCTCCCGAAATCCGCACAGCGCAGCGTAATTGCTTGCAGAGACTTGTCCTAATTGGCAGCTTAAGGAAAGGGGACCAGACAGTTCATACCACTTTCCACATGGAAAGTCCTCCAGAGAATGCTGAAACAATTAAAAGCATTTCTCTCTTTCTGCCTAAGGTTCATGATTTGAAACAGCAGATGAAATGATAGCAAATCACACATTGAGGAGTCTATGAACATTTCCCAAAGTGGATGACATCCTCTAGAAAAAGACAGCTTGGGAGGGAGGGAAGTACACAGGGGAGAGAAGAGGTTTTGTACATACTTTTCTGCAGTTCTCCTCCCATTGTTTTATGTGTATGTGTGCATATGTGCATCTGTAAAACATTATATCTGGATCTTTCCCCTGTGAAAGCTTTTGAGCTATATTTCTTACCGTTGTGATCAAATTAATTGGTTCATTACAGATCCTGAAGGCTTGCATGTCATTTATTCAGTAAGAAGATTTGTATTTTCTACTTTTTTTCGTACTGAGTTATTTCAGTGTTTCTCCCACAGTATCTCCTCTTCTCCCTAGGGTTAAAAGGAAAACATTCCCTAATTTGTTTCTTTTAAACTTTTGGGTTGGAATGGATGATGAAAATAGTACATCCCAAGAAGTCTGTTGTAAACCTGGCTTTATGAAACAAGTGCTTGTGTTTTCCCTTGGTAGCTGGCTGAAAAAAAAAAATCAAAGGAAAACTGTTCACTGAGGTTTTAGCATAGAGGTTTTTAAAATATAGTGCATAATCTAAAGGATCATTTTCGATTCTCTCTGGTATTGAATAGACATATACAAGCTTTTTTCTCTCAAAACAAACACCCCCACTGAATCCCCATGTAGTCCATTTTGAAGATGCTACATCTGTGATGTGTTTTTGCAGTGAACGACAGCATCTTACAGAATACTGTCTGCTAGCTTGAACTCTCACCTCAGCCAGACAGGCTCACTTCTTTCTCAAAATATTCTCACTGCTACCTTGAACTCTCACGCTGGCAGTCACCTTGTAATCACAGCAGACACATCAGATGCTTCCCCTGGGAGAGATGTACAAAATACAGCATTTTTTACGTACGAAGAGGTATTGCTCATTTCCCAGCTGCAGGTGAGAATGCATCTAACTGGCAGGTAAATACATATTTATTAAACCAGGCAGATTAGAAATATTTGTTTGTTTTTTTCATAGCATCCTTTATATTGAATATCCCATTAAAATCAAGGTATAGGAAAGAAACTATTTTTCAGAAACTACTTCCTGTTAAACTTATTGATCCTTAAGATCTATTTTAGTTTTTTATCTGATGATTATCCTATACACTGGTTCTAGAGAAGGAGGAGAGAACACATAGTAAGATCAACCAAGAGGCCTGCAACCAATTGTCTCCCCTAAACTGTTTGCTTTGCTGCACAAAATGACAGCACATTTAAGTTTTAGACATGTTATTGTGCTCAGGGATGCTGAGAATCCCTTGTGCCACTTAACTGACTAGAACGCTTATCATAACCATTATCACTTGCATCTACAGCAAAGTCTGTTGCCTTGTTTTTTACAATTCTTCCATGTTTTTAATTTTGTAGACAAAGTATTCATACTCTGTTCTATAAACATAAGCCATGTTATGTCTAACTACCAAAATGTTTTCATTTCTTCTCCTAAGGTGGAGACATTTGACAGATCACTCCTTAGACCTATGTATTTGAAGGGTGGTAATTTCACTATCCAATCAGTGAGGTTTTCTAAAAGTCTGTATAATAAACGAAACCCCCCGGGCTGGAGGTTTTCCGGCTTCCGGGTGGTCTTTCTCTCTCTCTCAGAGCGAGTGTCTGTGTGTGTTCCTTTCGTGTCCGCGTGCGACAAAAGTCCAGCCAACTGGCTTTTGTTATGCATAGTTACTACAGAGGAGAATTAATTTAAAAATGTTCTTTAAATGCTGGTTTCTTTTCCTTTTTCCCAATTTCCCCCGAATTATATCACCTGGAATGAACTGGCACTCCAGACATTGCAGCATTATATCTACTGTTGTTATTGTAAATATAAATTCAGGTTTTTGCTATTCAGGGCATGTATCTATTATGCTTTCAAAGTGAGCACTTCAGCTGTGGTAGAGTACAGGCCATATGTAGGGTTTAAGCTTGGTCTGCTGACAGTGAATGTGCTACCCTTTTATTGGTTTTACTCTGACTGGCTATGGAGTAATGCTATTGCAATGTAATTATTCTTTACAGTGAGATATCTTTGTCAAAAGAGAAGGGTCATCTAGATCAGAAAATCCTAGGGCTTATCACCCTAGTTTCTGAAATATTTTAAATACTTCAAAAGCAAAGGCCTTCCAGAACTTGTCTTCACCTTCCAGGTACAATGGCAAGATAAGCATCCATGCCATAGCACTGAAAGGAGGGAGACGCTCTGCTTCAGTAATTTCCTTTCAGCTATCAGTACAACAAGCATGAATGTGAACTTTATGAAAATTCCAGAGAAGAGACCATGAAGTGAAAGGAATGTGTGCCTAGCGAGGGCTTGTTTTGAAGTGGGCTGTGCTGAGGAGACCTGTGTATCCTGCTGGTGTCTGAACATCTTAACTTTGGCAATATCCATATGCTTTAAACCTACAAGGTCACAGTTGCTGTTTTGTTTACATGTTTTGCAACTGCTGGAGATAACAGTGGAGTGGAAAAGAGGGTAGTAGAGCTGATCATTCATACCTACATGTGCTGGGAACCCCAAGTTGTGCAGCACTGGGTGGATCTGCTACTCACAGTACACTGCAGAGATCCCTTGTTCGCTGGCGTGATAATCTTTAGAGCTCCTAAAGGGTTTCTTAGAAGTAAACAACTCTATTCATCATTTCTACTGTCAAATTAAAAGGATGTTTACATGAGAACATACTGCTCGCTTTGACGCAAAGACAAGGCCATGCCAGTGGTGTCATGACCAGCTGTCAAGTGGGAGATGCCTTCAGGCTTCTCTGATAGAATCAGGCACTGGGTTTATCCTGCAGCCACGTGATACCTGCAGCCAGGCACCACACAGGCCCACACCACCCTCAAGGCAGCTCTTGAGGGAATCTCTAGCACCTCAATATACAACAGTATTCCAGTTAGGATCACTACAGGTGCCAAAACCAGGCATTATAGTTGTCCTCAGTTTTTCTTCTGAACAAGTTAACAATCACAAGAGAAATGGATAATAGTGTTTTCATGTTTGTAGACTGAATAATTCTTATGGTAACAACAAAGAAATACTCAGACCTCTTGAACTTGCTTTGTAATACATATTTTGTAAAATAAATGTTGTTGGTTTAGCAGTAAACAAGCATCATTAGATGTTGCATACAAAACACTGATTCAAAGTAAGTTGTCTACAGACTTGGGCTGTGAAAGTGTAACCAGGTGTGCTGGGAGTGAAGTCAATTCATCATTTAATTTCTCTGTCACCATTAAAAAAATGAGTGCAGATTGCCAAATCAAGTGGTTGCCCAATCATCAATGCAATTATTTCCATTCTATTGAGTCTTGCATCCAAATACTTCTGTTACCCCTTACTCTGTTGTAAGCTCAGATGCCTCGCTGTCTGTGGTGGATTCCTCACTTTGTCCCCGCTCTCTCTCCCGTGTGTCTTTGCAGTGGTCGGTGTACATCCGCGCTGCCGTCCGCAAGGAGAAAGGATTGCCCATATTGGTGGAGCTGCTCCGGATAGACAATGACCGGGTGGTATGTGCAGTTGCTACAGCTTTACGAAACATGGCCTTAGATGTCAGAAATAAAGAGTTAATAGGTATGTTCTTTGCCAACAATCTATATATACTGTGGGTTTGGGGATTATTTTTTTTTCCAGTTCGCAGCAGAATGAGCACATTGAAAATTATTCTCACATTTCTAGAACAATTTCTTTAATTCTTTCTCTAGTGTGTCGTGCTTAGTCTTTATGTGACAGCTTGCTAGTATATATCAAGGAATTGTTAAATTAATTAAACATCATGCAATGTTTCTTGATCTCTCATGCTGTAATCTCTGTAAGAAAAGCAATGGCTTTGTTCTGCTTTAGCACTTCATTCCTAGGCTGGCAGTAGCACTTGCATCTTCCGGATCAAGAATCTAATCAAAGCACCCACTCCTGATCCTCAGATTACCTATTGCAAGTAACTTTGGAGTCATGAAGTAACAAATCATAAAAATTTTAAGAATGTTACAGAAATTTACTGGGCAGATTAGTAGCTCTAGCAAGAGAACTGAGAGACTCTTGCTTCACAAACAAATAAGGAAAAGGGCAATAATTTATGTAAATCATTATTACCTCTGAATTCTGCTCATACAGTAAGCGCACATCTTGGGAGATTGGACATTTTTTTTTTGTTTAGGCTTTTGGTGGGTTCTTTTAGCTGAACTTCATCCAAACACTGGGGGTTGTTGAGCTTTTATTTTCATGTTCTGTCTTTGAAAAATAATCACTTCCTTGATTTTTAACTATTTCAATAGTCATGACAAAGTTATTTCTCCTTCTGTACATTAAGAGCATATTTCCCCTTAATTTTTCCTAACTTGTTGTTTGTTATCATTACAGCATATTTGTTCCCTGTTTTTAATTACAGAATTGTACAAATAGATACTATGATCATAATGTTTATTATTTGTATCCAGTGCTATCTTGAGGTTAATGCTTCATTACAGCAGTGCTCTGCAAGTTATTAGAACAAGGCAATCACTCCTCTCATACTGGGAGGAGTGTCTCATTGTACTAATGTTCCCGAATCTGCAAATTTCATTTAGGAGCATAAGACTATATATGTAATATTGAACTGTCTTTATCTGATGTGCCATTCAAAATACTGGGCAAATCATGGTTAATAGATTTGCACAACCTCAACATTTTAATATTTTACTAAATTCTTAAAGGACACATGATAAAAGCAAAGATAAATTTTAAAAAGGTGGGAACAGTCTGTTGAAAATGATAACGTAATATATTTATTTATGTAGCCAACTAATAACACCTGTAGAGTGCTGCTCTGATTTATGTTATTTGTAAGGTTATTCTGAGAAATTGTACTTCATAATTGCAATAGTAATTTGCTGTAGCTTAAAAACAGTCCAAACAGGCCAATATGACAGGAGAGTTATGATTATAATTCTTGAACCATTTCAGCTGTGATCTTTGTATTTTCATTTCTTTGGCTTTCATCGCTGAACTTCAAAGAAACAGTAATAGCAGTCATTACTGCTCTTGTTCTCGAGTATTTTTTAGCAAATAGTGCCTATCATAGAGCTGATTTTTAGAAATGCTAAACATCAGCAGTGGTCAAGGATTTCAACTCATGTTATGGTCCATCCGTTTTTGTGATATCGCGTTTCCATGTATTGCAGGATGCCTTAGCTGTTGTTATGCCAAGGAAGCCTCAAAAGGGGCTGGCTTTGTCAGGGTAGTTCCTCAAGCATCCTTCTGCCTAGGCAGAATCGACATGCTATTTATCTTTTCTCTTTCTGATTTTTGTTTGTACGTCAGGTTCTTGTGGTGACACTCTACCTCACAAGCTGGAATTTACCCCATGAGATAACCTCTTTTAAAGCAGAATTTTCCAACTGTATATACAGTCAAGTTACATGGCTGGAACTGAGTTGGTTGGGGTTTTTTTAATGCCTTTATAAAGCTTTCTTTTCAGTGGTGCTGTCGTTCCATTCCCAGCTGACATTTTTTGTACTGAAATGTGCCAGAGAATGATATATTTAATTCTGCTGCTGCCAAGCAGCCCATAAATCAGTTTTGAGGCACCTGGAAAATATATCAGAAAGCTTGCTAAAATCCAGACCCACCTGTACTGAGCTACAAAACAAACTAAAGGATGCCTTTCTCAAATGCCCAGAAGTTTCATACTAGACTTCATTGAATTAACCAATCTGTTTTGTTTTTCACACAGATCTATCAACTGTGTTGTTATATTGCTAAAGGTTGGTGCGAGGCTTCTCTTATAATTTATCTGAGCCACCCCCATAGCAACATCTTCTTCATTTATAGTGAGGGCTTCTTCCTGAGTTTCATTTCAGGCATGCTCCATGTCTTTAAAAGGACCCTCTTTTTTCCTCCTTCTTCGTTGCTTTTGCAATGTGCCATGTGTCCCTTGGCCGAGACAGTGGACATATTAATCTCTCTCCTTCCCAAAATTAAACTGCAGTCAAACAAAAACTTGGTAAATCTGGCCCACTTAGTACTGGAATAGGTGATGCAGCACCCAGTTTTCTCTCCTCGAACACACTGCCCAGGTGCATTCCTGCTCACAGGTTAGACTTCATTCATTTTCACTTGACTTCAGGACCCTTGTCTGCATAAAATAGTACACAGTCTTTGTTGCTTCCTGAGAGTGCACCCAAGGGAAAGGTTTCTCAGCCTTTTCTCTCTCTGAGCTGCGGGAAAGATCCACTACTGATATTGCCTGTTTTGTTCTTCCTTGGTTTCAGTGATCTCAGCTGCACAGCACCCCTGTGTCCCTCTGGTACCCCAACATTTTTCTGCTTCTATTCAAGTGCTGAGCATTTTGGAAGGCTTCTTTTCCTGCCTTGAAGCGGGTTCTGTCTCTGCTAAACTTCTCTATGGGTCCATTAGCTTTTCCCCCCAGCCCCATTAGATGCCACTGAGTTGACCAAACATCACTTTTATTTGCTTTTGACTGTTCATTTAGGCAGAAGAAAATCACTTTTATCCCACAGGTCCTCTAAAAGCTATGTTGATGACCTCTGTGCAGTTATGTCATCCCCTTGTTCTTTCCCTCTTCTTCATCTGTCCCTTTCTCTCAAAAAAAAAAAAAAGGTGAGGAAGGGAAAGTAGAATAACAAACCCACCCTTCTGTGTTCCTCAGGGCTATATTGGTGCCTTAGTTTGAGGATATGACATTATTCTCTTTCTGTTGGGAATGCAGTCTTTAACTTGAGGATTACCTGCAGAGCTATTGCTTCTGGCAGTGCCGGTCATACCAGTGCCTCACACCAGAGCTGTCCCACTGTCTTCCCTAGAGTGAGTGCACCTACAGACTTTCATTCTCTAAAGCCACGTTTTGTTGGAATGGTATCAGAAATTGCTACCTTAATACAGTTTCTTTTCTGTAATTAGAGGAAAATTGGATCAGCTGGGTGGGGCAGAAAAGCTTAAAAGTAAACGTGTCTCCTGTAAACAGTATCTTTGCAGGATGAATTGTTTCCTTGCAGTCTGCCCCAGCAACCTTCAGTGGCTTTCTGATTCAAGCACCTTCCACACAGTCCTCTGGACTTTTAGGGAACTTTCTGTGGGTTACCTGAGTCTGCACAGCAGACTTGTGTCCTACTTCAGATGAACTCTCTTTTCTTCCTTAGGAGTCTCCCAGCACTGGTGCAGCAGCCTCCCTTCTTGCTGTTCCCTCTGCCCACTCTGCATGTGAGAAGGCTTTCCAAATCAAGATTCCCCATTCAGTCCTGGGAAACAAGCCAGCTTCATCATTCTTTTATCTGAAAGACAGACAGCATTTTCTTCTCTGCTGCTATCCACGACCTCTTTAACAAAAGAGATTATGCATTGTACAGTTAATTGAGAACTATGTGACCTGTTATTCTACCTACACAAGCAAGTACAGACTATCCCTGTCTGAAATTTTTAAAGGATGACTATCGCCAAAATTTGCATTTCCCGCATTCTTGTGTATGCACAGCATTTACCTTTTATTTTAAATGGCAATTACTGTGGCATTTTAAAGTGCAATAGGTGGTCTTTCAGAAAAGTTAAGCTGATTTTTCAAGCTGCCCCAGATGAGAAATTTGTCACTATTGATGTAAAGCAGAATATGTACAATATAGGATTTGTCCTCTTGAAGGAAAATTTGGAATTTGTATTAGTACTGTTTAGTGGTAAGTCCACAGGGTTTAGGCTTTGGAGGGAATGCAGAGCTTGAGATAAAATGTATAAAACTTCAATGTACAGTTTTGTGCTTCAGGTCTTTCTGTTACTTTCATTTTATCCTGACGGTGGTTTCTAGTGCCATTCTGGGTCAGTGTTGATTAAGGGGAATATTGTACTAGTAATTGAAGAGCACCATTCTTTCTCTTGGCCTCTTGGTCTGCATTTTTGCAGTTAAATAAAAGTATGGGGGTTTTTTAGAGACTGGTAGTATTTTAATCATTCAGCCTTGGAAAAAATGGGGACAGTTCCACCTAAAGGTTTTTGTTGACTTCTTGTACTTTGTAGAAAACAAGTCCTTATATGTCTAAGCTCTTAAAATGTATAGAGAATCCAGGTGTCTGTTCAGGGCTCTAGATTCTATGGAGTTTGATGGGATAAATTGAAGTGTTGTAAAACTTAAAACATCCTTTTTGTGGCCATCATTGTAAAAGCTTGATTCAGACAAGTAAAGTTAGTGGTACAATTTCTTGTGCCTTCGCAAGGTTTTGAATTAGGTCTTGAAACAGGGCCTGTAACAGGGGTTATTTTAAAATAATTGTTCCTGAGCTGGGGACTACATGTGAGTACTGAATTAACCTCTCTTCACTATTCATCTGTTGGTAATGCAGTTATATATACAAAAGTCAACAATAGCATATTAATTAAATTATTGCTTAATGGGTGCTGTAAACTGCTTGCACTTGCTAGGTGTCTAAAAGTTCATTCTCTAATATAAGATACCTGTATTAGACTCCCTTACAGGGGACTGAGAGACTCACAGAAAATTACTTATTTTATCTAAAATGTGATAAAATGGATCTTACCCTGTATTACCATATCACCATTGTTTAGTGATGAAAAAAATCTAGGGGGTGTGTAAATTGATAGTGTATGTCTTGTGATCTCATGAGCAGTGTGGGTCTGTTTGGGTGCTTGGTGTTTGTTTCAAAGTTTTATTGCTAAACGTGAGAAATCTTGACTGAAAGATACATCAGGAGTTTACAACTCTAATAAATTGTTAGATTTGCAGAATAATTCATGTTGGAAGTAACCTCACAAGGTCACCTTGCCCAGTTTTGCACTCAGAGAAAGGTCAGGTATGTTATTTCAAAGTGTGATATCAATGTTTGGAAAGATTACTTTTCAGCTGTGAGGCTGAAAATGCATCAGAATCAAGTATTTGCATTGTCACAGCAGAACATGGCTCTTCTGGTGTATAATCAGCTACATGGGGTCCTCCTGTCTTAGAACATGGTTGCATTTTGTTTCAGGATTAGTAATAAATCCAGGTGAAAAGAGTATTCACTTTTGTAGTTATGAGAGCAGCAGCTAAGTCCTAGTTATGTACGTTGATAGGGAATATGGGGATGTGTTGGAAGAAGATTAAATCAAATATGCAGCTTTCATCCCACTTAAGAGTGCCTACATGCAGCTTTCTCTTATTTTTAGATGTGAGCATTTCTGAATTTCTCACACATGCATCTGCTGACAGTGAGAGACACAGAATTTTTTTATTGAATTTTTAATTGACTTGTAAAGTATCTTAGTCACTGGGATGTTAAATTGACATAAATTGGCAATGCAGAAGATGCCAGAAAGCACTAATCAGACATTTGTTCAGAAGAAGGTGAAGACATAATATATCCTGCAATTTGTTTAATTTGTGTCGGTTTTTATTGCACTTCATTTTTTGTGTTTGATAGTTGAGCTGTGCAAAACAATAAACAGATACCTGAATGAGAACAGGCTGTCATCGAGAGGTTGAGGAAGCTGATTTACAAAATGAAACGTATTGTCATGCACTAATAACTGGTGCTCCTTACTCTGTATCAATGAAGAGAAAGATATTAGTTAAGTTTGCAAAAGAGCAATTAAACTTCGATGTTTTATACCACCTGTATGGCAACATCTGGACTATCCTGGTTTCTGATGTATAAGTCAGTTAGCTGAGAATTTAACCTGATAAATATTTAAATGTCAAGTATTTTTTCCATTGCAGTGTAAAAGCCTTGTGTCAAGGAGATGTTGACTTTTCATGTGCCTTAAGCCTTTATGCACGATGCATTTTGCTGTATGTTTCCTGAAATGTATTTCTGACAAGCAGACCTGATCGTTACAGACGTTAGAAAAGGCTTTCAACCTTAGTCATTTCTTACTAAATAACATTCTCACATGAAGAGATTTGGGAGGAAAACCAGCACTGGTGAAACTGAATTCTTATTTTTAGTATCAATCAAGTCAAGATCAAGCACTTTCAAAACTAGATGAACTCCTCTACATCTGAACTTCCCTATTGCCTAAGTACACCTGTCTGGATTTGGAGGGATTTTTCTCTTCCATGAACCATCTGAAAAAAAAGGGAGTTTCAAGTAGTCAGCTGGGCTTCTGGACAGCAGAGGGAAAATGGCACCTATAGGTGTTCATCTCACTTATCTCTGTCACCTGAAGTGTTTGATCTTACAGTGTAATGGGTGCTGTGTGAGAACCTGGAGAAGCAGCCAGAGACTCAATGGCCAACTTCTGTGTGACTGAAGATAGGGAAGGAGTATCCCATCAGAAGCTGTTCTGGTAGTACAGACTAAGTACTGTCCTGCTCCCCTTTAACTAGGTCAGTAGATTTTGCAAGGGCAATTAGTGAAAAAGCACTACAGTTTTTCATTGTCACCTGAAACAGCAGAAATAACTGCATGCAGGCTCGAATCTAGGATAATGAGGGGTACTGCTTCCACAGGTCTGTTTTTCCTTGTAATGCCAAGTCATAGAATCATTTCATCTCTGTCCTAGTGAGATCAAGATGCCTCACAAATTCTGACCACAACCCAGATGTAGGTCAGCTATTCCTTCTAGTAGAATAAACTGTGGGGAAATACTTGTAAAAATTCTGTTTTAACTGCTGGTATCGAGAGAATCATCTTCAGTATTGCACCATGACAGCTTCTCTAGACGATGATGGCAGTTTTAAATGATGCCATATAATGCTTTATGGTTTACGAACCTTAAAGTCTTTATTGTAGGTTTTATCAGTTTGTATTCACGTTCAGTGTTACTTAAGATTAAATGCTGAGTACAAGTCATAAAAGTTGCAAAATCTGGTAGAGGTGGCCCAGGAAAGCCTAGATTCATTGTGACTGCCAAAAACACCACCACCACCAAAAAACAGCCAAGGAGTGTGCCTTTTCACTTCACTGATGTGCATTTCACGCATGAGAAAGTGCCCTGACCTGCACCTTACATTTTGTTTGAGATAAACAATTTCTGTTCTATTCTGTTCTCCTGCACAAGGTAGAAAGCAATTAAACTGTAACTGTATCTGCATTTCTCACTCAGAAGATTGACATTTCAAACAATTTAGTATTAATTTTCATCTCTGTTTCTCAGTATGTTCATGCTGAGAAGTGCCACTTATCTTTTGAAAATTTGGAGTTCTGATCTAAAAAGTGCGTATAATTTAGTCACATATTCCATAAAATATACAAAAGTAGAAATGCAAATTTCAGAAACTGCCAAAGTAATTTTTAAAGGACTTTTAAATCCATGAGAATGGAAAAGCAGTTTTGAAAATCCAGGTTTTGTGACAGCCTTACAGTAACAGATAAGTGTATCAAAACATGTTTCCAGCCTGTTCTGTATCAACTTCAATTGAAGAAGCAGCAAGCTAGTTTTAATCTCTGTAAGATTCAAAATAGTGTTTTCCCCTGAAATACATATCACCTTAAGTGATTTTCAAATGATAGAAGTGACATATATGGCATTTTTTACTAAAAGCACTTTCCTTTGAAGAAACTCAAATTCCCATTCATGACACGTCAGTGCAAGAGGGTAGAACATGGCAGATGAATTAGTATTTGATAAAGGAAGGTAATGTTGTTTTCTTCTCACGTATGAAGACCCTGAGAGTGGGTCTGGGGCACTGCAAAAGATGTTGAAGCTGGATCTGAGAAATGGAAAAATTTAAACCAGTAAGAAAAGAAAGGATGAATGTATGTTGATTAAATTTAAACTACCCATAGATTGTTTTCAGTCACATTAACGTAATTTTCTCTGTGCATTTACATCCTTGCACTCTCTAAATTAGTGTAGTTGTTCCTGCAAAATCTCACTCAATCCTAGTTCCCAAGGCAGATGTTGACAGATGAAGTGGGCAGTACACAATGTCCTTCTCACCTCGTGTGGCTTGTGAGAGATACTTCCACTTCTATTTTAGTGTCCCCAAAGTTGTTTCAGAGTGCTTATAAGGGAAGAATGTTAAGGACAAAACCCGAACACCATTCACAAAGGTGTCACTGGTAGCAAATTCTGATTGCAGGGAGCTAAAATATTTTTATGTCTTTGCACTAAGAGGACTAATTGTAGGCTAACACAGAAGTAATATACCTGCGAATATGCAAGACAGGTGTTTGACATCGTCTATTAGATTAGAATGCACCATAGAGTGTCTCATTTTCACCAGAAAAAAATGTGACAGTCGTGGTTTAGAAATGGTATTCCTTAATTTAGTGCTCCCACTAAACTGAAAAACCACAAGCTGCTTCCCTGTCCCCATCCCCTCCAGTGAGAGACAAATGGCAGACATACCAATTTGAGATAAGAACAATTTACTGGAAACTGCAGTGAGATAAGAAAACAGACAGTAACAGCAACAAAGTTGATAACAAAAAGATACAAAATTGATACAAAAAGAAGGTATCTTACAGGCAAAAATTGCTCACTGACCAGGACAGTGAACAAAACAGTGGACACAATGTCCATGCCCATGCTTTTCCCCTCAAGCCCAAGACAGTGAAAGTATCTAATAGCACCATATCTTGGCCACACTCACACAGGTCCAGGCTCGACCCCATCACAGCTACTGCAAAAAATTAACTCGGTCCTTGGCCAAAACTAGGGCAACAACAAAGGCAGAAGATACCAGAGAGTTAGTGTTCAAAGAATGCAAGGTTAGGAAGGATTGTAGATGTCTGGGTTCTTACAACTGGCATTTTAACTAAATCTCAATGCAGTTAAATTGAATTTAGTTTTTCTTTCTATTCCTGACCATTAGGTGCTTACACAATATTCCTGGTTCTTAACACTTGCCCAGTATGCACTGGTGATGGTACTTCTTTGTTGGGTCATATGCACTCTTTGCCAAAACACGTGTACATGTGTTAGTTTAGTCTCTGACAGATACAAAAAAGGCAGTCAGTGACATACTTGTTGATTTCTGCATGCCACCTTCGGAGGCTTCTGTTTTCTTACAGTATAATTGGTCTTCATTAAGTACTTTGATGCAGGATTTTTTTGCTTGTAAGAGCCAAGTCCTACCCTGGTTGTTTCCATCATTTATTATGGGTTTTAGTGTTAAAGGCCCTGGTTTCAGATAACACTAGTAAAACTTCAAATATCCTCTTGAGTACAGAAAGCAGAATAATAGACTTTTGCTGCAGCCTTTGCAGATGAATGCTTGTGTTTCCTGATGAATATTTTACCTTAATGTGCCTGTAGTGCCTCTCAAAAGGCCCTGTCTGGGACTGGCTGGAAGCATTGTCATTGTGTCTTAGGTTTCTGGTCATTTATGGGCTCTTATTTTTGTTATTGGTTAAATAAATCTCAGAAAAAATCCACTTGCACCCCTAGTTAACAAGCAATATTTTTAAAAATCAAAATCTGCTGTTTCATGCTTATAACTGATGGGATTGAACAGCAGCAGTTTTGTAATAGACAGTTACAAAATATTAAAAGGGTAACAAATTCTTATCATCTGAGATAAGTGAGGGAATAATCAATTTGCTGAGGGGCCTTATTATCATAATTCCTTAAGGTAAGACTGTGATTCTGCTACTTAGTATCTCGATGGGCTCAATTAAACAAAAGTAAAGAAATGTAGTTTTCCTCCCAAGGAAAGCTTAGAGAACCTTTAGAATCAGCTTCAAAGCCCCGTTGATCTCTCCATGGCATCTCTATAAAATTACTTGAAATCTGGTATTACTGATACAATCTTCAGTGTTACTATGTTTTTCATTTTCCCTTTGCTTCCTCCTGTGGCTGTGTTATGCAAGAGGCTGTGTGAACATGAAAATTATTCAATGACTACCCCCTAGAGTTAGCAATTTTATATATGTATAATGTATGATACTTTATAATGATAGATTGGACTTCAGGAATTGACCTAAAAGCATTAATATGCGTTAGTGCCTAAATCCATGCTTTTTGTATAGATCTGTAATATGAGTAGGGCAATTTGAAAGATGAGTTTAAGACAAAAGAAGACAGCATGTTGTTAGCACTTATAATTGAAGGCCTTTATTTTTTAAAAAACGGAACTAGATAATCGAATAGTTTAGATATGATTGCTCCTATATTCCAGAATGAAGATTTTAAGCAAACAGAGACACACCTTTAAAGACACAGTTTTGAGAATTTTCAGTTGATTGTCAATCTCTACCTTACAAAAAGAAATGGAAGTAAAGCCTACCTGGCTGCTGGTGGTTTATAAACCTTGGTCAATGTGCAGGGGAGTAATCAACAATGAAATTCAAAGTTGCTTGTCTTTGTGGTCTCAGCTGTTAAGTAATTGCTAACAGTCTGGGATACTATGAAATTCCTCTGGTCACTAGATGATATTGTGCCAGTTTACCTCCTTTTAGTCCATGTAAGCCTAGAAAATTAAGTTAATTGGGTAACTTAAGAAAATATGCTTAAAAAATAAGTAACTTTTTCAGGTTGTAGGGAAGGCTTCAGCCTGCAAGTGCAGTAAAGACGAAATTTGGTATTACTGGATCTGTTTGGCTTGGAAGGGGCTTCCAGAGGTCAAGCTGATCCAGTAACAGGCGGTTGCTTAGGACTTTGTCCAGCTGATGGGATGGAGATTGCTCAACCTCCCTGGCCAACCTGTTCTGTTGTTTGACCAGCATCATAGTAAAATTGGTCTTCCTTTTATCAGTTGGAATTTCCTGTGTTCCAGCATGTCTTTTCCTTCTTTTTCTTAGACTGTGGAACTCTAAGACAATCCTGACCCCATCTTCTCCACACCATTCCCTTGAGCAGTTGTAAACAATAGCAAGATCTCTCCATAGCCTTCCTTTAAGTCCCAGACAATGCAGTTCTTGCCTGCTGTGTGTTCCAGCCCCCCAGCTGTCTTTGTAGTGCTCCAGTGAACTTGCTCCAGTATTTTTCCTTTTTGTTCTGGGCAGGAAAAAAGTGTATGTGGCACTCTAGATGTGGTCTAGATGCAGAATTGCTAGAGTGAGGGGAAGAGCCACATCTGTGTTGGGTTGGCTAGACTCCATCTAATACAGCCCTGGATGTCATTGGCCTTCTGCGCTGCAAGGGCACATTCTGGACTCATGCTCAGCTTGTCTACCAGCGCTTCTAGGTTTTATACTTTTTTTAAAAAAATTTGCTTTCCAACCAGTTGACACCCATCTGTGTGCTGGTAGAGGGCTTATTCAATCTTGAGTGCATTTGCCTTTGTTGAACTTCAATTTTCCTGTTCAGCTGTCCTTCTGAATAGCAGCCCTGCCCTCCAGTGTACTGACTGCTCCTCCCAGCATCACATTGTCCACAGTCTTTCTTTCTGTCCTATCATTCAGGCTGTTAATGAAGATATGAAACAGTCTTGCCCCTCGTACCACCATCTGTAGGACACCTCTAGTAAGAGTTTGTACTGGCAATGAAACTCTTCTGTCCAGCCAGTTTTCTGCCCACCATACCATCTACTGATCTGGTCAAAATCTCAATAAGGAGACTGTGTGGAGTAAGGGTAAACTGGCACATTCGTTTTTTCAAGCAGTGTAAACTCTGTAATTCCTAAATTAGAAGTGGATAAACATAATTTAAATGTCTTTAACCTCAGTGACGTCATTGCAGATACTGAAGTTACTTCAGGACAAGATTCATCAAATCTTAAACTACAGTTTCCGTGTGACAGTGTATAAGCTTCAGGGTCAAATCATCTTATTGTGGAATCAGGGCCATAATAGGATAATTGTAACTAAATTCACTTAAACACAGAAGTTTGCTCTATTTACCAGAGAGAACTGTAATAGTAGCTCAATTGGTTGCATTTTTAGTAAGGCCCTGTACTTGCAGATTTTTAAAGGGAAATGCTGTGGAATGTCATAGAATATTTTGAGTTAGAAGAGACCCTGAAGGATCATCGAATTCCAGCTCCTGACCCTGCACAGGACCATCCCCAAGAGTCACACCGTGTGCCTGAGAGCATTGTCCAAACAGACAGAGTTCTTGAGCTCTGTCAGACTCGGTGCTGTGACCACTTCCCTGGGGAGCCTGTTCCAGTGCCCAACCACCCTCTGGGTGAAGAACCTTTTCCTAACATTTTGCTTTGTCTTTGGAATTGATTACTTTCAAATTGATGGAAATAAGTGTAGTTTCTCTAGTGTTCAGCAGTGATGCCTATTATTCAGCTAATCACATGTAGACTAATGGATTCTGATCTGATACATCATTCAATTCTATACCAATAACATGAATTTTCAATTATTTCAGACACATGGAAAAAAAAAGGTTGTAAGAAATGTGATCAAAACACTTTTACATTCAAAGGCATTTTTATTTTCTCCTTTAAAATAACTTACTTCAGATTCACCTCTGAATATCGTCTGCAAAAGTATCCGCATATTAAATTGATGTAGAGTGCCTTTAACTTAATCTTTCTTTATATTAATATATACACACTACAACACTATATATGTGTGTGTATGTGTGTGTGTTTATATGTGTTTAGGTAGGTTTTATTCCAGCCTTTTACCTGCGCCAAGGAGGAAGAGAAGCTGTGTTGAGGAGTACACATGCATATAGAAAATTACTCCTTTCATGTAAAACACCCATTGTATTATGGCACACAATTGCAACCACTAGAATAAAATCTTGTTGCTGTCAGCTTTATCTTCTCATGGGAGCTAGAAGGAATTTTTCCATCAAGTTCCTGAGAAGCAGGATTCAACTCAGAGTAACAAAGTATCATTATTAAGATAGAGTAGGCTGCATAGGTACTAATCACTATAACAGTGCCAAACAATGGTAAGATCTACTTTAAATCAATTAATTAAGTAGGAGAGTAAAGTGAAAGTACAAGTGGTTCTTACCATGTTAATAACATCTGGGTAAAATTCCTAGATGCCTTATGGTAAATTAAGAGCTGAATTTCTGGTTTCAGTCATGACATAGGCTTTAAATGGACTGTTTTAAAGGACTAATTGTTTATTATGAAAAACAGAGTTGGATGCCAGTTAATTCACTTTGGTCCTTTGAAAATGTTGCATTTACTCCATTAAGTATATGTAATAGAAATAAATTCATGTTAAATATATTATATAATACAGTTCATTTTTAAATAGTGTATTTTCTATTTTCACTCTTAAAATTATAGGTTCTCAACTGACTGAGTTAACACCTTTAGGAAACTACAATTCCCTAACCTAAGACATGGTAATTCACCGTGAGGCAGTCAGTGACACAATATCCTCCTGCTTATAGGTTCTATCCCCTCATGAACATGTCACATCTACACTGAATCAGCACTCCCTGACTTATCGGTCAAAATGAGCTGAGGGAGCAAAAAGATTACTGTTTCATTTTACAGACAAACTTCTGGTAGACACAACAAACTCCAATGAGTCAGGTGAGCAGCTGAAATGAGAGGTGAAAAGCTCTGACTTGCCCCAGTAGTGCTTATGAGGTGCATACTGGAGGTCTGGCCACAGCCTGAAAGTTGTTTTATTTTGTTAGAAGCCAGCCACCGTGGTGGGATTCCTACTATCCATAGGATACTACTATCTTAGTGTTATTGCACCACTGTAAACTGTTGCTTTACTAAAAACGCTTCCTCCCCCTTCTTCCCTCCCTCCCTCAGAAAACAAAACAAAACAAAACAAAACAACCAGTTTTGGCAATTCCTTCATGTCTTACTGGAAAATCAGAATAGCAAAACAGATAAGCTGTGTACCTTGGATGGACAAAAGCAGGGTCCCTTGGAATGTGACGGTATCAGATAGGCTGGCAAGCTAACATGTATAATTTCCCTATACTGGTATTAAATCTTCAGCAGCTAAAGGTGTTATCCTCTGCTGTACAATTATGTACCACGATGTCTAAATCAAGCCCCAAAGAAAAGGCCGTGTCTCCTTCTCTCTTGTGAGCCACTAACAATCTGAAATACCAAGTACATCACAAGCAAAGCCTTTGAGACGGGGGTTCTGAGCATGGATTTCTGTGCATTATCCACTGTAGTTAAATCCATTCTTCTGCCTTGGGATTGAATATGTATATGCCTTACACTGAAAAGATCAGCCTCTTCCTAGGGAGACTGAAATTCATCTCATTCGGTTGTACCCTGTTCAAGCATCTTTCATTCACTAGGATTTTTCTGATAAGCTGTGCTCAGCTTACAGAAACTTCAAAGCTGAGGCAAAGTTATTAAAAAGAGTGAGAAAAGAGCTGTACCTGTAGTTCAATCTTCAAACAATACAAAAATCAATTAAGAGTCAGAGATTAGCTTCATTGTAACCCTTCACACATTCTTATGAAAATCTAATGTTGTCTCTTTCCTTCCCAATTTTATTCTAAAATCTACTTAAAACTTCAGAGATACTAAACAGAGTAACTGTTACTCTGGCAATATTAATAACAACCTGCAGTTTGGAGCCATGTGGCTAGAGATTAGTTGTAGAGTTGCCACCAAAGTAAGAGAATGAAATTATTTACAAAGCAAAGACTAAGAAATCACATCTTGAAGCTGGAAGAGTTATTTGCTTCAGTCATTCCTGAGAAGAAAAGCACTAAGTCTTAGGTGGCTTCTTCAGCTGGAGATTGGCCTGTCTTGCCTAGGTTTCTGTAACTGTAAATGAATAATCACATGTGGCTTTGTCATTGTCAGGGACAATTAGTGTGCAGAAAATGTCTAGGCATCACCTGCTAAAAGGAATTCTAAAAAGCACATCATTATTACAAAATTGATGAAAGTACTTTCAGAAGCAGCGGTACTAATTTGAAAGTTAGGTGATTGATGTTTTGTAATTAGTTAGTCTGATGGCGTGAGCTTTTTAACCAGTCCTGGGGCACAGCCTAGATTACAGTGGGAACCCAGGAGAAAGCATCCAAGGTGAGCTGTTCACACATTAATCTCCCTAGAAAGAGCAGCGCTTTTGAGTACTGGCCATCAGTGTGTGCATAACTCTTGCAGGATGGGGTGAGCAGGCACTTGGCCATCTGGCCATGGCAGCAGCTGACCCAGGAGCCAAGTCACCTGAAGGCTGTGAACAAAGAGAAAGAATATTCCCTGGATTATGAAGAGGAGTGGAGGAAGATAATATGTCTCAGCTTTCTGCTTTGCCTGATTCTGAAAGGGAGCAGACAACAGCAAGTAAGAAAAGAAGAATGGTGGTCAAATATACTCAAGGAATTGGGCAATTAGAAAATGTAAGGTAAACATTCAGAGACCTGGATCTGGTGACTCAGATTGTGAATCTGCCACTTTTTCATCTAGGTTTTATTCTTGGACCTCTTTTTTTTCCGTTTCTTCTGAATACCAGGAAGTTAAGCAGTTTATCCCTTTTGCAAGATCATATTACCTTATCTTCCAGCAAATATTGCACTCATTCACAAGCTAAAAGGGTACTTCATCGAAGGAGTATATTTACAGAGCCCTGAACCACAGAGACTTCAAGCAAAGGTCTCAAGCCATTATGATCCTTAAGAAGATGCAGAGTATTATCAAAAGCAGCTGTCATATTTTGACTGCAGGAGTTCTGAAAATAAGCTCTGTGTGCAGATTCCTGCCAGCCATCATTCTAAGCCCACTAAAGCAATACATTTGCATTTGCAGCAGAAATTCACCAGTTATTCTAAGGAGAAACCAACTGATGTTGAATCAATTGATAGGCCTGTCAGTAAAAAGATCTATGAGCCAATCCATCAAGTTACAGCTCCAACTCTTACTCCTTCCAAATACAGCACACACAACCTCAGTCAATTGATAGTCCTGTCCTTTCTCTCCCAGCATATCACAAGCCTCCACTTTCTGAAGTTCACTCTGTGCCTGACCCTCCTCCACCTCAGAATAAATCAGCAATTTTCAGATCCTCTAGAGAGGACACTGTGCAGTCCACTTTTTACCCTCAGAAAAGCTTCCCTGACAAAGGCCCTGTTAAAGGAACTAACAGATTCAGAAAACACTCACTCCTTCTTACAACTGCTTTACAATAAAACCTTGCCTATTGATGCAAGGCCCTTTGAGCGCAAGTTTGGAAGTCCTAAACCCAAACACAATCTCTGGACAAATGAAGCTCAACATAAATGACAGTTGCCATCAAAATCTCCCAGTTCTTGCCAGCCAGTTTCAAAAGCACACAGCTTATTGCAGCTTCCCGAGTTATACCGTGGAATGGATACAATACCTCCAGTGTACAAGTTCAACAAGCCTAAATATAATGTTAATGCTGTTGCTGAAGCCATTCCTATAGGCCCTTCAGCACTCAAGGATGAGAAGGAAGACCACAGAAACACTGTTGCAGCCATAGCCATAGAGGTGTATTTAACTGCTATGGTGGTGTATTCAGCTCCATAGGGACTGGAGTTAGTATTTTTATACCACAGGGTATATTCCGGATGGACTAGAGCAAGAAATCTGTTTCAAAGTCTGCAGAGACAACAGTATACTTCCACTTTTGGTCAAAGAGAAAAGTAGAATGCTTCTTAGCCCCTCAGTAATGTCAGGGTCTCATGGATTAACATTCCTGAAATCTTGCCTGATTTACTGTGACCCCAAAACCTGTCAGAACAAGTCCCTTCCTGGGGATCCAGACTATCTTGTTGAAGGAAACTGTTTCACAGTCCTAACTGACCATTTATAAATAGTAAGTTAGCTCAGTGAATAACAATGGAAAACTGAGATAGACCTCACATATAAGGTGAACCACTCTATATCAAGGCCAGTGAGAGCAGCTTGCAAGCATAAATTCAGAAACAATAAAATTCAGAAACAATAAAATACCGTATGAACCATGTCCATTTTGGACACTTGACTTGCAATTTTCTTTGTTCCAGTTCTTTAAGTAGATCAGATGAAGACCTCATCCTAAACCTGTGATGGGGCCATATGTCCAGGGATTCTGCTTTTTCTGCCTTCTCTTGGTGACCTGCAGCCTCCAGTAGCAGCTTCCTCTGCCATGGATGTTGTTCATGAACCCAGTGAATAAGAATGGTGCTACTGCAGTACAGTACCATAAAGAACACAGCACTGTACCGTGTTTGCAGGTTGAAGAGGTATAGTTAGAGAAGCTGAATATATAATTGAAGCTGAGATTGCAGTCAGTTCAGTGTGTCTTGCTAGCTACTCTTGTTGCTTTCATTTGGACTCATCTGGTTGGTCCCTGTCTTTCCTGAAGTCAGCCATTCAGACTAGTTGTGGTATTTCTCCATAAGCTCTGCACAGAGGAACATATCATCTGTGTGTTCTGCCAGGAGTAGTTGTTAATGTACTCCTGAGTAGCTGTCTTTGTCACAGAAACCCATCTTGCAGCACATGCCCATCTTGTGGTCTTCTCTGGCTTTCTGATCCTTTCCTCCAGAGCTGCTACTCAGTAAGTTGTTCTTCATTCTGTGTTTCTGCAGATAATCATCTGCTGCCTCTGTATAATAATATCATCCATTTGACTTTAATGAATTCCATCTTCCAAAATCAAGATAACTGAAATCTAAACCAGCCCTCAAACATTTTTCAGCCTCTGTCCTTGTCTCTATCACCATCCATACAACTGATTGTGACAGAGGATGGATATAGACCCAGGATAGGAGATTGTTGACAGAAATTATTTCATACATTTTCTACAGAATTCTTTTGATAAATGCTTGTATCTCAGTGATGAACCGTTAGTACCTGTTCTGAGTAGCACCATCCAAACATTTTTTCATCCTATTTGCACCAATTCCATCTTAATTTCCATTCCTGTTCTGTCAATAAATACATATTTTCTCCTCTGTATTAGTTAATCTTTCCTCTTGCATACTCTTGCTGCCTTCATATCCCAGAATATATTCATGTAGAAAAGAATTCAATCCATTGTGGTCTTTATGTAGTTAAAATTTGTACTGGGAGAAGAGACTAAACATGTATACACACATGACAAGACACATTCATCATATTTAAATCTTTCTTCTATTATGAATAATAATCTTTTTGACAAGTGAGCAGCAAAGGGACTATATGTGCCATCTAGTGTATTATGTCAACTATATGAGATATAATACATGTTATTTTTTTTAACAGTTTTCTATTGATCTGCAGTTGTCTCGTGATGGTTTTGCATTGCACTGGTTTTCATTTGATTTGGGCAGGGAGGTTAGGCTAGATAAACTCCAGATGTCCTTTCCAGCCTCAGTTATTCTGGTTCTACATGTAATTATGACATTTACTTGATATTAATAAAAACATTTTTTCATGTGTATCTATATAAAGTCAAATACTTCTATGAATTTTAAGGACAGCATTATCAGACTCGGTCTCTCAAAGGAGGAATAATTCCAGGACAAAGAGAACTTGAACATAAATGACAGATTTATCTACTTTAATTTGCTTTCAGAAGAGGATTTCATAGCTCAAAAGTGGGCCAGGTTCCAAGATATTCTTCAGGATATTTACTTTCAGTGTTTGAAATTATATGTACTAAGGATATATTTCAGACATTTCCAAAGATAAGAATATGTGTGTTGATAAATCTGGAAGCTGAGAGCTGCCCAATAGAATATCTCATAATTGGTAAGAGAGTGCTTTATATTAATGATCTTTAAAGAATCTTTTCAGTATGGTTTGTCTGCTATAAATATCATACAGCATGACTGCAAATGTGGTTTGTATTGCTGTTTAACAGGAGCTCATGTTTAAATGAACGCGTGGCTGCACAATATTGCTGTTAACTGTGTCTCACTCAAAAGCTGATATGCCAATACTAGTATTCTCCTTCACTCATGATTTTTTCACAAAAGTTTCATCTATCTGAGTGGATTTTTTTAGGGGAGTACCACTATGATATTTAAGATCCATTTAGCTTTGTGGTGCCATTTAAATGGAGTGTTTAGCATAATTGTTAAAGGGAAGACCACTGCCACTTGCTAGTGCATTGCATCATATCCATTGCTATCTCACATTTGCTTTACACTGGATTTGATTCATAGGCAGGAATTTTAATTGGGTGTTTCTGCTAAATCAAGCTGGGAACCAGCTTGAGCTTCAGGAAAAGCAGGGCTAACAGGAGTAAAATCTTTAATTTTCTCACACAGTGAAGACTAATGTTTGCTTGAGACAGTGATAAATGAAACCTTACCTCATTGCTCCTGCTCTGCTTTATGAGAGCAAGATCATGCCAAAAAACTGTGGTTTCTTTTTTGACAATTATAAATATTTCTTGTGGCACTTTATTTTCTACTTTTACTGGCTTATTTGGTCTTGGGTTTTGTTACGGGTTCAGAATTTGTGTTTGTGCTGTTGGGGATAAGGATTAGAGTTTGAGATTGGGGTAGGAGAGGTAGGGGCTAGGAGTCAGGCTTAGGGTTAGTCAGAGTTAGTGTAAAGGCTTAACAAGCATGGTCTAACACCCGAACCCCACTTACAGTCACAAAATCAACCCTGCCTTGCTGGCCCAGCTCTGTCACACCCTTTGTGTGAGCCTCACATGCCACCCTCCAGGTCCTGCCTATTTGGGTGCTGAGGCTTGAGGATGCCCCAGGGGTCCAGCTGAAGCATTCTGTCTGCCTGGACCTCTGCCCACGTCCCACCTCCCAGGCACAGGCATCCGAGAGCTGGGGTCAGAAGAGGGGCTGAATGTGCAGGGTCAAGAAGGAGGACTTAGGCTTTGGGACTCTGCACAGGGCTAGGGGACTGAGCCTGCCTTTTGGGGAGAGGGATTAGGCTTTGGAGTTAGAGACGGGCTTTGGGTTGGGGTTTGGAGTTCCATGAAGAGTTTTGGTGAGCAGTTGGGGTGTAGGTTGGGGGTGGGAGTCGCAGTGAGGGCTAGGGTTAGGATTAGGGGCAGCAGTTTAGGGTTGCCGTCAGAGCAAGGATGTAGGGTAGGGATAAGATAAAGGGTTTGAGGTTTGTTTTTTGGCCTTTGCAATAGAGCCTGTGGTTGGGGTTTAGAGAAGGGTGCTGGGGTAAGGTTTAGGGGTCAGGCTACACAGGTTACAGGCTTTGTGTCAGTGGCCACAGTTGGGTAAGGGCTTAAGCAGTGTGGTCTCCCATGTGCAGTGCCCACTACATCACCATCGCTTTCACTGTCAAGACAAATCTAAAAAAGTCCTGGAGTCAGCAGCGTGCCCCAGTAGCAAAGTGGGCCAACAGCCTCCAGGGCTGTCAGGAGTGTTAGCAGCAGGTCAGTGGAGGTGATCATTCCCCTCTACTCAGCACTGGTGAGGCCACACATGAAGCACCAGGTCCAATTGTGGGGCTCACCAGTGCAGGAGAGACACAGACATACCGGAGAAAGTTCAGTAAAGGGCCCCAAGAATAATTATGGCCCTGAAGCATCTCACCTGTGAGGAGAGACTGAGGGAGCAGGGCCTGTTCAGCCTAGAGAAGAGGAGGCTCAGTGAGATCTTGTCCATGCGTTTAAATGCCTGATGGGAGGGTGTAAAGAGGACAGAGCCAGACTCCTCTTGGTGATGCCCAGTATCAGGACAAGAGTTCAGGAGCACAAATTGAAATATAGGAAATTCCATCTAAGAGAGCACTGAGCTGAACCTACTTTGAGCACAGGGGTTAAACTAGGTTATCTCTAGAGAATCCTGGCAACCTCTAGTGTTCTATGGTTATAAGGAAATTATTTGCATAGATTTTTATTTAGTTTTTTGCTTGAAGTATCGAGGTCCACGATCAAGCATGACTGCGCTAGGGACCTCATTCATTAATGGTTGTGTTTCAGTTTTCAAACACTTAGCCCTTTGGGGAATACAAGCAGACATGGGCTAATCTTTCTAACATAGGGAACTTAGTTTTTTAATTAATCAGTGAGTGACCCTGTTAGTTTATGGCTGTTCTTGCATTTTATTCAAGGTACAGGCTGTAACCTTTTCTTCTGGAAAGTTCTCTGCAACCTTAAGAAAAATAAAAATGCTCCTAGTCCAAATCTACAGATTTTGCAGCATAAGCTCTGTATACAAAAAGAATGTGCAAGGATGGTGTTCAAAGTTCACCTGCTGTTTGGTGGATCTAATGTGCAACATGAGAAAAATAAATTATCTCGTTACACCTCTCAGGAGAAAAGTTACAGGATCTCTTAGACTGTGTGCTACTTAGGGTGCTCTTAAAGTGGTATGTTTTATACATTATTTGGATTTCATAACTCAGGATTATTTTAGCAAATCATCAGTGCTGATTTTAATTAGAGGAAAATGCTTCTATTAGCATGAGAATATGCAAAGTCATATATTTGTGTATAAAGTTTTTCAAGGTGACACTGACAACTAAGGTTGCTCTCACAAAGGGAACATGACATTCTGCAGATTTATACTTTTCAGAGGAGCAGTCTATCAAGAAATATTTTAACTTTGGTAATATTGTCCTCTGAATCTCCCGTGGTCAGGAGGTCAGCATTGTATCTGACCTCTTACCTGTTTTGTTTAGCTGAGTGCATTTCTTTTTCAGTCTTGTTTTTCTGTTGTTGTTACATCAAATCCTTTCCGGCACTCCAAACCTGATCTCCCATCCCTCCCCTGCAATGCAGAGTGTAGTTTATATTCTGCCACATCTCAGGCAAGTAGCAGGGCTGCTGAGTGCATGTAAAATTTTTACTCTGACTCCTCCCTAGTCTTTCAGAGCACTCTGATCATTTAAAATAAGGCACTGGAGCCCAGGAGCCACCTGCTCTCTGCCTTTTCTTTAGATCTGGAGGGGGAAGAAGACTTTTGGAATATTTGCCCAGTGCTCCCCCTTGTCTTTGGAAGTAGCTGAGGTCAGCCAATGTTGCAGAGGTCTGAGAAAGGTGAACTTGAAGGGGGTTATGGGCTTTGCCTTAATCCGGTCTCCTCTGTCCAGCCTATCTCCAAGAAGGAGATGAAGTCCAGCATAACAAGTTTAACAGATGGACTCTGACTCTTGCCATGTGGGAAATTGCATCCTCATGGAGGTAAGAGAAGGAAACTGAGTGAGTGCACAGCCCTGAGAATCCTCCTGCTGTGTGTTACTGAGTTGTAGGTGAGCAGCTGTGACTCAGGTTAAAAAAGCAACAGTTTAATGACACTGAGCAATCTCAAATGAATGTCTGGAGGCAAGGTTTCTTTGAGGGCCACTAGAGAGAAGACTTGATCAGCTACTAGCCTGAAGGTGACACCTGGAGCTGTTACTTTGAAAGGATCAGCAGTAGCACAACCCAAAACCAAGTCACGTTATGAACCTTTTGGCTCCCACCTCCTGAAGAAGCACAAACAGAACTGTGCTCTAGATCTGTACTCTGATGGAGCTGGGATTAGGATTATCTGACACAATGTCTTTAAACACAACTGATAATGAGCTGTATGCCTTAGAAGAGGTGAGAAACTTTTTAATGAGTAATGTAAGAACTAGTCGTGTTGGAGTCAAAACAAAAAACAGTATAATACTCATTTGTTAAAGAAGGTGTTGGATGCGTTTTTGCTCTTCTGAGAACACAGAACTTGCTTTCACTCTGCATCATATCCTTGCTTGCATACTTACTGTATTTGGGTGTCACACTGTAGTAGCTTCAGGGGAATTAAAATACAGAACTACAATATAATTTGCTTTTTTCAATGGCTGTGTTACTAAGAAGACCAAACACTCTGTAGGGAACAGGAATTTAACTGAGTCAGAACATTAGTATTATCTGCAAAATTAACTGACCTCTAAAAATACCTATAAAACCAACTACATGTCCACTTTCTGCATGACTAATGTGAGAGACCCTGTTTGTAATAAAGGTGTGTATAGCTTCATTACCACAGCAGACCTTTGTATGGTCTGGTTTAATTATAGTGATACATTAGTAGTTCAGCAGATGAACACTGTTTTCATGAGGTATTTGCTAACAATTGCAGATTGCAGGCAAAAAATCAAAATACTCTATTATATTCTTACTCATTCATGGATTAATTGTATTTAAAGTTTTAAAAAATAATTTTTGAACACCTACCACTTTTTCTGTTGCTATTCTTTTACTTGTTCTTGTTCTTTTCCCTTCTGTCCTTCTACCAACCACTGAAATCTGAAAAGTTAGTGTATGATCTCACTGAGCCTTAGAAACTAACCAGGATTTTATTACTGAAATATAAGTGACTTTATTTTATGGTGCACAATAAAGCAATATGAAATGCCAATATATATCCTCAGTATTGTTTTGCCGTTGTGCACAGATTAATTATCTTAACTACTCCATGCAGAGTTTTCATGGTGATGACTTAAGAAGTATTTGAACACTGAAGTAATTACAGAATAGATGAACATTGCAGCATGACTTGAAGTGGTTTTGATGTCTGTTGGAAGAGTTGTTTTCCAAATACACCACCACTTTACCAAGATTTGTATTTATTGAACTAACGCATTTACATCTATGCTTTTTCTTTAACCTTTAATAACAGAGTAGATCATGAGGATCCATTTGGATTTTATTTCTCTTAATATTTTAACGTACACCTCTATTAAATATAAGAATCTTCATGTTTGCACCATGGTGTTGCCCTAACTATATATGAAAGCATGCAAAAACAATCAGTCTTTCAGACCATACCATGGGGACAAATTTCTTCATAAGTTTCAGACAATATCAGCACAAGAAAAGAAGCAGGAAAAAAGTAGCCAATAAATTGCAATTCCTTCATGGACACTTAGAACACGATAATGTCTAGTTGCAATTTGCCATGACTACTCCTTTCAGAATCTTGTTCTGTTTTGGACACAAAATACAAACCAAAGTGTAAAAGAAAAGCTACTTTTTTATGAATCCAATTTCATACCTTTTAACACTGGTAGAGAGGCTCATTAATTTCAGTGGGTGTTGGATCAGGCTGTAGATGTGGAAGCCTAAACTTACTTTTCCAAAAATAGATTACATTTTTATTTCTTCATTATGCCCTAATTTAAAGTCCCTTGAATCAGACTATTAACAAAATATTATCCTATCTCACAAAATAATGCAGATAAAACTGAAATTCCACTCAACACTCACATAGCACTTTTCCTCTTCAAAGTACTTTAGCAGCACTGATTAATCATAACATTAATTAAACGACTATATTTTTTTAAAAATTCAGCCTTCCAAAAGCTCTGTTCTCTGCAGGGAGCAGAGAAGAGCATAGCAAGGGACTAAAACCAGCTCCAGTAATCAGAAAACTTAGCCTGCAGCAATTAAACTGAGGAATCACTTCCCTTGCAGAATCTTTTTTACCTTGGGCTAGTGGAAAGATGAAAGGAAAGATGACTGTGCAGTCTAAACAAGAAATAAATCTGTTGGTGTGTAAAGGAGCTGGTTAATTGGATATATTTGCACTACCTGAATCAATAGGTAGGCTAACAACTCCTCTCCATGCGTTTTCTAGTTTGTATACCTGGCAGGAAATGCAATCAAAATTAATTAGAAAGGAAATAATTTGAGTTATTGCACACATGGACTCCATCCATTCTGGATATAAAACTCAAACATGCAAGAATAAATTCCTTGGATCCAACAACAATTAAGCCTGAGGTTGTCATTTTTGTTCTCAGACAAGCCTCCGGAGCTAAGACTGCAAGGGAGACAGCCAAAGCCACCACCCAAATCCTTTTTTCTGGCCAAGAGAGTGGAAACAGCAGAAGAGTAATAACACCTCTAATAGTTTGCCTTAAAAAATGCTGCTTTCTTCACTGCTGAGGATGACAAATAGAATCTTATTAGTGGAGATTTTTCTCCTTCTGTGGACCCAGGGTTGTTTGGCATACCAGGTCAGCAGATAATTAGGCAGGTCAAGCTGGACTTGAACTGACTCATTTTTGTAGTCCCACCATGGGTGAGACAGTCAACAAATTAACGCTTGCACCACTTCCCAAATTCATCTTCATAAACCAGATTGCAAGGCAGAGAGCACACCCTTGAGTTGGGTAGCCTGTGTTTGATGGTTGCTTCGCTTCTCCAACATGATTGCTTGACTGATACATGGATGGACATTCAAAGCAGAAGCCATCCACTGTGCTGAAGGTGAGAGGTGCTGTTAAGAAACAGAAAATCCATTTGGCCATGGTACAGATCAATCCATTTCTGTATCAGTTTTCGGACTGTTTTGCTGCAAACATACTCTCCCCTGGAGAGCTAGTTTCTCCAGAAATCCACATGGCAGGCAGCACGCATCCTGTGAAAATTCATCTTCAGCAAAGATGGAAGAGGCAGAGATGTTCGTCAGGGTCTCAATGTAGTGCTCTACCTTTGGCATTACGTCCAACAGAGCCAGCTGAAGTGCTTCTGCATGCAAAGTGCAGACATGGATCCAGCCTTTAAAGCACATGGTAGAACAAGAATTAGCAGGTTATGGGCAGCTAAAGAGCCCTGGAAGTTCTTCAATCTGTAGTTTTTACAGTAACTGCTGATATAAAGTCTGAATGTCTGTAGTCCCACTGTGTGAGAGACAAGCAGAATATGAAGGAGTTCCATTGAGAGAGGAGTAAAATCAGTATTAGAAGTAACAGCAGATTAAATAGCTGCCTGTGGAATTGAGATATGCAGGAGAGGCAACAAGAGTATTACAAAAGCAATAGCTTTTAAACACACTGGTGTTTTTAAGTCTAAAATCTATGCTTGCAAACTAGCTAAAATGTCCTTTAGTTCAGAACATTAAAAAGCTGAGTCTGGGGTGGAGTGGGTGTGGGACTGGGAATGCAGGGTGTGACAAAAGCAGGATCTAGCTAGCCATCAAAGTGTAGGTATTTAAACCAAGATGTGGAGAGATTGGAAAAGCTTGGCAAACAAGGCAGATGCAGAGATTTACAAGATGTGGCAAAGGACAATGAAAACTTCACAGTTAAGACCCAAAGATTTGAAGGGATGCAGCTCAAGGATGAAAAATTATTAGTCACGTAGTAGAGGGGAGAGGGGGTAGCCCTGAGAAGATGAGTTGAAAACAAGAAAAATAATCAGCCAGAGGGAGGCAGGAAACATATGAAATTGAAAAGTTATGTTTCTGGAAGCAGGAAAGCTGAAGGAGGAGGGTAACTGTGTTAAAATGCTGTTACAGGAAAGAAAATCTATGAAGGATTTCAGAAAGCATATTGCTGAAAAGCAGTGATTGCATTGCACCCAGTTGTGATTTCCCATGGCATGGTCAGGTTCAAAATACCAAAATGCTTCTCTTTTGTCTTTGTCCAATGCTAATAGTTTCTACACATGCTGTTCTTTCATCCTTGTTATGGCTGTGCCCATTGTCATTCCTTGTTCTTCTCATACCTTTCTTTTGCAAAGTATAGAACCAACATCTTTAATCTTTTTCAAAAGATAAAAGTTTCTGTATTGGTTACCTTTTTAGATATTTGATTCTTTTACAAGCAAATCTCAACTGGCATTGCCACACAGTTATTGGTGTTTTATGTGCTTTCATCACTCTGTGGTAATTTGAGGGTTTCTTCCCTAAAACTGTAAAAGATGACTGTTCCTGCTCCCTGTAGGGGTTTATATTCTACACTGCCGATGGCTGAATTTATTCTTGATAAAAAAGATTTTTGAAAAAGAAAACCAATGACTGACACATCACATACAATGCATCAGGGAAGATACTGTTCCTCTTTGTCGTGGTCCATACCAAATACCAATCTTATATCTTGAAATCTTGCTGCTTGTCATCAGAGATGGTGAAAAACTGAAAGTGTGCATCATTCATCTGAAGTGAAGAGGGAATCAGACACCTCCACCTGATTCTTTGTTCAGTCTCAGCAGCCATGAGCAGAGTGCACCTGGATCCTTGGGGGCACAGGAGGGCATGTGTTGTAATGGCTTTTATTCTTTCTTTATTCTCAAAAAATAATTTATCTCCACAGAGTCTTAAAATTTAAATTCAAAAAAAACTGCAAGGAGATGATATCTGGTATTGTTCTCTAGCTCAAAGTACTCATTATTCCAGCTTAATTGGCAAGCTATGCTTAATGTGAAGCAGCTAAAACAGTGGCTTCCAGTCCACGAGGTTTGAGCTGCTGACTAAAACCAGTTTAACTCATCACTCTTTCCCTTATAAACGATTGAGCTGAGGTGATAGTTTTTTTGGATAGGAATAATTGCAGTCAATAACCATCATATAGTGAAATATGTATTTATTTTGAAGTGCCAGAGATTACACAAATGTTTGTGCATGTCAATAAAATAAGAAGTAAAAGGATCTGAGTACCTAAATACCATTTTTGGCCAAACATTGAAAATGATATCTAGGTTCCTAGAGCTAAGCATTAAAAGTTAAGGACCAAAGAGTATCCAATTTTGTTTACATCTGGTTTTCCAGAAGCCTGTGTGTCTTCCATAGGTCTACTGACTCTGTGCAGATATCTCAAGTATCCAAGAGAATTTGAAACCGCATTACCCCCATCTGTTTGGACACATACATTTCCCCCTATTTACCTGAAAATAGTTTGATCTTTTTTTTTTTTTTTTTTTTTTTTTTTACACCTACATCCCAAAGTGATCCAGAATCCTCTGTTCTCTGACACTAGCTGGAAGTGGTGGGGCTCATGCTGTTTGGGGCATGCTTTTCAGTCCTACTGAAAAGTCCAGGGTTTTTTCCACTTTCTTCTTCCAGTAACAATTCATGCGCGGTGTTCTTAGGAATGAGAAACAGATGTGTTGTGATGAGCAGCGTCACAGACCGTGAGCCAGCACAGGCCAGGCCATGGAGCACTACTTCAGAATGTCATAAACCTGCTCTGTCCACTGCTGAAGTCATGTCAAACGAGGGGCCCCATAGAGAGAGAGCATTGCTGTGTGCAAACTGTGGGATGTGCAGTCCTTCACGTGCAGTGTACCCTGCAGTCAGCACTGCTACGGACTGTATCTTACAGAGTAGGGTGGAGAGCAAAGTCCCTGGCTCAGTGGTTGCAGTGGAAAGCCTGTCTGGGAGCAGTCATGAAATTCAGTGGTGAGCAAGAGGGCATTAAACTTTGTGCTAGGTGATGACCCTTATTTCAGGTTGTGCTGCTCTGTCTTCTTTTATAAACCTTTTTTTAAAAGGGGTCTTCTTTTATAAACCAACATAGCCTGATAAGGTCCATTTTTCTTATTCTTAACTCACCTTTCCTGCTGCTCCCCAAAGTCTGAGGAGTAATCATCTATTCAGTGGGTCAAGTGTCTCTCAACCTCAGTACTGCAGCCTTTTTTGCTTTCAAAGATATAGGTTTGCCTCCTTCCATCTGCTGCCTTTACTCCTGACCCAGCAGCTCTAGCATTACCCTGCTTCATCTTCTTGGGCTTGCTCCCTCCTCTGCCCCACAAAAAACCACACGTGCTTGGCTCTAAGTTTCAGTATGGAAGCATTTCTTAGCTCCTAGCCTATTTTGCCTTTAAAATCCAGGGTAGTTTTCCCCCTTGAGTGTTTCACTGATGAAAGAAAATCTCCCTATGAAAACTAACACATCTTTACCCTCTGAAATGACACAAGACTGACTGCTGCTCTGATGCCTAGAATATAATTTGTATCGTCTAGGCAGTCCAAGTCCAGAGTCTACTACATATTGCAATAAGCATGATCATTCTTTTTTTATGGGCCCCCTCTTGCACCTCGGGATGTACCAGAAAATTTCCAGCATTGAGAGAAGGCACAGGGCTCCTCTGGAACAGCAGCAGCTGGACCTGAGGGGCACTTCCAGGTGCTACACTAGTGCCAATAGTGGTAATCTTACAGCTTAAAACAGTGGTATCTGACCGTGAAAGAGTGGTGCAGGAATGAGCTATCAGCTGGAGTAGTGGTGTTTCTGCCACTGCTAACATGGGATGAATACACTCTAATTTATTAGACTACCAGTTGAATACACTGACTCATGGCCAAAATCTGTTCCGTACGAGCTAAGTAGACAGTTTTGGCACATTTATTAAGTAATGATTGAAAGTAATAATAAAAGCTCTCCCAGTCATATTCTTTCCATGGGTCTGTGAAATACTGAAGTTGAGTGGTATTAAAAACACAGGGGTGGTGAAAGTGCCCAAAAGCACATATGTCTAAGTGGAACGCACGTGTTAGAACAAAGAGAAGAAAATTCACATAAATTCTGACATACAGGCACCAGTAGTTCTGAAACAGGCTATCTGTGTCTTTACAACAAAGTAGGGTCGCATTTTGCCATTTTTATATTAACTAGCTACATGATGTGAATTACTGGATATCTTTGGAGGGGGGAAATAGTGAACAATTACTTTTATAGAAAAAGATCTGTCTCTAGGACAGGGTTCTTGGTTTGAGTTAATATCTGTTTGGGGTTTCTTGTGTCTTTAATAGGTCAATTTTCCTAAACTTGTACTCTCAAACTAGGAACTGTGTCACAACTACTTAATAAATTTGCCAATGTGTCAAAGGCATTGTTCAGAGATGAGTGAAAATGGAAGTGGATTCAACGATGTTACAGCAGCAGTGAATTTGTCTCAAGGCAATAGTAGGGAAATATTTCCAGAACTTGAACCTTATCTGTGATGATTTTGGTTTAATCTGCCAGAAGAATAGTTTGCTCTGCTGTTTGGCTCTGAAGGCAGAATCTCTCTTAGGACAGTTATTTGATCCTATGAAGTGAAAAGTTTCCTGAATTAAGTGATGGTGCTGAGACTTTTATCACGCAAAGGAAAAGACATTAGATCTTCACTGAAATAGTAAGCAAATGCTGTCATCTTACAGTCAAAGACTTAGTACATGGTGTTAGATGAATCACCTTCTTGATATGAAAATGATGGAAGTCTTATCTTAGAAAAATAACTTTTAAATCAGAAAAATGCTCTCCCAAGCACCCACAAGACAACCCCTTTCCTGTTATGTCTATTTAATGTCTTCCTTCTTTCCTTTCAAGTGAAATTGAACAAATAAATACGATTTCTTTTTTCCTTGTCAAGCTGTTGGCTATGTTTAATCATATTATGTAAATCCTCTTTAAAAGCTTCAAATCAGTTTTGGGTCTTACAATGTGTAATGTTGTTCAAATACAAAAAATAAAAATAAAAAATCAATTTGTTAGTAGATTAAAGTAGTTCTGTATGGACCCTAATTAAAATTAACAAGGCTATTTATTTTTAATATAATCCTCACACGCATCCCCCTCTCTTTCCAGCACTCTCATCAGTTCTCTCTTCCACTCAGGGAGGCTTCTCGTGTTGCCAGCTGAATTGCCCAGCTCTCCTGCTAACGGTGCTCAATAATCGTAGTGCTCGACAACACTTTGCTGACATTCCAACACTGGTTTCCGTGACACATTTCAGTCAGCTTTCAGAAGAAGCTTTTAACATGGGAAAACATAATTCTAAGCACAAATGCTCTGCAGAATGTCACATACACCAGTGCAGAAGTCAGAGATCACAGGTGGTGGCAGTTGTGTTGGGCTGATGCAACAGTACCTGTGGTAGGGCTCCACGTTCACATCGCTGTAGAGCAAGGTTTCTTCTATAGCTCGTGCTGGAAAACGTGACTCCTCTCTTCTTCGTGTCTGTAGTAAAGCTGTAGGAACATAAAAAAGTTGAGAGAAGTTAACCAATAACTGATGGGGGTTTTTTCTGTGAATGTAATAATGGTGGTTTTTTAACTGGCTATATGTATAGTTTTAGAAAAACATTTTGCAGTATAAAGAATAGTCCTTGCCTTTCACCTTCCGTGGTTTAACTCAATATTAAGGCAAATTTCCTGCTTTTTCAATATATTTTCACATAGCTAACACAGTGTTCAAAGTAGTCAAACCACAGAAAATGTGCTAGCAGTTATACTTGTAAATAGGTTTTAAGATCATGTAAACAGTGGCTTACAACTCTGTAGCCCAGCCACTCCCTTCTTCTTCCAGCTGGTGTGCCATATTTGTTTAGTGACCCCTGGAAGGGCATTTTGCCTGTTGGAATTGTGGTCAGCTGCTTTACCTACATGGGGGAGCAGCTTTGTTGGAAGCGGCAGTTCTGTCTTTCACTGCCTCCTGGGGACAGGGCAGGGGGAGGGAAGCCTGTCTGCCCCACAGGCAGCTCCTGGCAGGGGGGCCGGGCATTAACATTACAAGTTCTGGTAGTGGGGTCTCCAGACTGGACACCAGCTTGCACAGCTGCCACGGATGAAATACAGTGGCTAAATTTTAGATGTATGAAATGTGAGTCTTCTGGCACTTGCTATCCAAAGGCTAAATTTGATGCAGTTCTTGGTGGGGAGAAGAGGAAGGCAATAAAAAACCCCTACCAAACCCACTCAGAATATATTTTACTTTAAATATGCATCTGATTAAGAATTGAATAGTAATATTGGGCTGGAATTACTACAACTGCTCAGAATAAGGAATGCTGTACTATCTCACTGTTACACGTCTATAAAAAGCTGTTTCATTGTTTCGAAGTATCTAACACTGATTTGATCTTCTCACACCTAACTGAAGGGTGTGCACAGCAGAAACTTTAGAACTGCTGGGCATTGGCATGTCCAGAATGCTTATACCGTGCTTGATTGTTGTTTGTTTTAGTTCTGCTGCTGAGCTTTCCCTGATAGCTCCAAAGCCTTTATTTATTTTAGGAAGCATCTTGTGTGTCTAGGCATGTGTACTGGTGTGAATACTATTGCTTGGAATACTAGACCAGTTCCAGGAAAGAAATCTGCATGGGGCAGCCATCCAGATTTCCTTACACCCGGTGCTCCAGGATGCAGTCTTTGGCTGCTAATGGTATGATCGTCGTGAACTGATTCCACCAGAGGACTGAGGTGCTGAGATGCTCTGTAGCAATTTAAGTGACGTACAAAAGGAAAAAGGAATATTGGTCTATCCTGGATGTGGGCACAGAGTAAAGCAGAAAGTCTCACTGAACTCGTTTATCTACTTGCACTTATTCCCGACCAGTGGCAGACACTGTGTAGAAGAGTAAAAGCTACACCAAATCATAGTTAATTTTATTTTTTGAAACACGACCTTAATTTGATATGTGTTGCAAACTGAAGTAATCACTGTAAGTGATTCACAACTATTAATGTGTTCATGTTACACAGAACAGATGCAAATAGAAATAGCATTTCAAACTTTTCTGTAACAGTGTTTCATAAATGTGTAGGGGAAGAGAAGATTTTCAGTTTGCTCAAACAAATCATTTCTGAAACAGAAAGAGGTGCTAACAACGGTACTACATCTGATATTAATAATTTCGCTTAAAATTGTAACAGGGCAAGTAAATTAAATATTAAGTTCAAAGAAATAAAAATGTTTGAAGACAGGATTTGTGTTTGTATTGCAGCACACTGGTAAGATTCAAATCCTACTGTACACATTTTGTGGGCAATCTAATGTTTTTTATGATCAGCAATGTTTTTACATGATATAGAGTGAGTATTTTCTAACACCTCACATTACCACAAAATCTATTTGATAATCTTTAACAGTTCAGTACAGAGATTTTAGTTTTTATCTGTATTATGAATATTCTGTTCAAATGACTGACTGTCAGGCAAAATTGTGAGAAATAAAAACAGTTCAGTGTCTGGTAGTTAAAAGATGTGATTTTCCGCTTCCCTCTGCTTTCAAATAAGGATACAAACAGCTGAATTTATGAATTCAGAAATAAGATTTTTAATAAGTATGCATAAACACTAATTGATCAGAACATTTTTAAGTTACCCACAAAATCTGATTAAATTATCATATTGTATACAATAATCATACCTGATCATTCACAAAATGTGATGTAGATTAGATTACTAATTATGTTTATATTTCCCAATTTTCCTGTCCTTTTCATCCTGCATGACACACTCATGGTGATTGCTGTATGCAAATTCCTAGCACAGCTGCACTGAAGGTGATTCAGAGTTTTTTCACTGACCTCAGTAATAACTTCATCAGCCCTTCACGTTCTCTGATCTTCTCTTCACCACCCTGAAGGACTGAGCAGACATTTCCCATAACAGCAATCCTCTGGAACTGATTTGAGGCTTCTCGTGTATCTGTGCTGGTGCTAATCCTGCCCTATATTAATATATATTTATATTTATATTTACACTACATATATATATATATTCATATAAAAATTCTCAGAAGCTGCTTTTTTATTATCTTCACAACCACTATATGACTTTTTGGTGCAATTTTGAAAAAGAAATCTGTTTATTTAAGCATGAAAAAATTATAATAATCTTAGAATAATTTAGGTTGGAAAAGATCATAAAGTCCAAACATAAGTGACAGAATTTCTTTTTCTTTAAATGTTCAGTGTGACCAGTTTAAAAATTCTTTTCATTTTAGGAGATTTTAAATTCTGGAGGTTAGTGTTTTATTCAATAAATCCTTGCTAAGTGCTAGACTGGAATAGATGTCAGAAAGGTTCCTTTTCTGGTCAATACCATGGATGCAACTAAGGATGTGTGGAAAAGATGGTGTCCTCTTGAGCAGTACAGTCTAAGAAGCACTAGCAAACCCAGTTAAACTGCTGCATGTAGAATAGAATTAACCTTGTACAGTGAAGAGGTCTTCAGAGAAGACTTTTTCACAAATAACAACATCATTGGGTTTGCATTCACTGTTGTGGTTTTAACAATTGATGCACATGTAATTTAAGGTACCAAGTTGTGAGTTGTTTGGTGGGAGCTGAGGACTTGCCAAGCTCTGTGAGTTGTGTTATTCAGGTTATCTTTATGCATATACTTGGCCTTCACTAGCATAGTTCCATTCTTTTAAGGATGTGATGTGGCCATATCGGAAATGTCTGGCTGATGCAGTGTGGAAGTATCAGTGGAGTGTGTAATGTGTGAAATGCTTGAACATGCAATCGTATAAATATGGCTTGCTCCAAAATAATATCAGTATCCAATTAGGTTACATGCAGTGATGCAAATGGTGCTGTTAGTCTTGCGTGTTTTCCCTGTACTTCTCCGTCACCCTTTATTGCTGTATCTTCTGAATTCTCCCTTCGTTTTCTTTCAACAAAGGCAAGTATGCCATGAGGGATCTGGTCCACCGACTGCCAGGCGCTAACAACAGCAACAGCTCAGCGAGCAAGGCCATGTCTGATGACACCGTTACTGCCATTTGCTGCACTCTGCATGAAGTCATCACTAAAAACATGGAGAATGCCAAGGCCTTACGAGACGCAGGCGGCATTGAGAAACTGGTTGGCATATCTAAGAGTAAAGGAGACAAGTATGTTTTGCAAGTCACCTTGCACCTTTTTAACCTCTCCTGTAGTTATTACCAGTCCTGAATGTGTTTGCCTTCTCTGTGCAATCGTGAGTTGAATCCTTTAGTTTCATCAGAAATCATATGCCCAGTGTGAAGGGTGACAAGAAACAGACAATGCCAGTACCAAAAGTCTCCCTCTGCTTTGGTTTATTTTTGGTGTGCCATCAGCAGTGTGGAGAGTGCACTACATGTGCATTTTAAGGAAGAGTAATTATCTACAGTAACCCCTACCTCTAAGCAATTGCAGAAGATCCTGATAAACATTAGGGATCAGAGTAGTTGGATTGCGCCCTGCACAAGGGGTGACGTGCAGGTGGAGGGATCCTTTGGAAGAAAGGACCTCACCACAGTTCTGTTACTGCTCCTCTTGCTCTAGGAGTGAAGAATGTAAAGTCACTGTCCCTCTTTGCAGCACCCTTTTCCCTGCCACCAGCTTGGTAGTAGATCCATGGATTTTCTGACTGCTTGCTCCTGAGAGAGCATTAGGCTGCTTTGTGAGGCAAAAAATGCCTTGCGCACAACTGTGACATTTGTAGAACAGCTATGGTTTCATCTTGTCTGTTTGGCTATGTACACACTCTTCATGAAGAGTTCACTCTTTATCCTTCTTTTGCCTAAAACAGATAGCCTGGTACTCATATTTGTCAACCTGATGAAGTATAGTGCAATGGGACTATGGCAGTTTGAAAACAAAAAGCCTTCACTGTAGTGTACAAAACCCATCAGTCCACCTACTCGGAGCTGTCATCACACAGCCTACTACAGCATCAGAGCTCTTAAAGAGCCCCACAAAGCCAGGAAAGATTCACAACCTGAAGGAAAGATTTACGCACCCTACATTTGGTATGAGAACTTATGCTCGCCTATGTGATCGGAGCATTGCCAGTATAATGTAATCGCATTTCTTTTCCTCTATTGTCACCCTTTTCCTTTCATACCAAATTCATTACTGAAACATTCTTGCATTCCAATTGTAAGGGGTAAAAAGTAGTAGTGTGACCAAGTAGGTGATCCCAGTTGTGGGAGCTCCCCATGCTCTGCCAATTTATTTGTATCTGCATTTTGTTACTATTAAAGCTACTTATATTTTTTGTTTATATTTTCTAGATCAAATGTACTGAAATTGCAAGCAGGTTCATATCCATTTCTCTTAAGCCGAATGTGTCTTTCCTCAGAACAGTGCAATGGTCTAGCTATTCATTATCTGGTAAAGAATAGTAATACGTGTTGAGTCTAGAATTTTTGAAGTATCGTGGGCAGTTTTAGGAGGGTCCAAGGGCATAATTCCCTGTCTTAACCTCATAACTGTAAAAGACATCTATTTCTAATTTATGTAGCCCAGGTAGAGTAATTCCAAAATGCCCTTCCAAGTCACGATATGTATCACTGCTCTCAAGTACTTTGAGCAGCAGTCCTGTGTTATTATTTTTACAGGTTACACAATTCTAGAACAAGAAAACCTGTCAACACACAGTGCTGCAAATGCCCATCTTAAGTAAAAGTTCCATTTTTCAGCTTTCAGAAATGTCAGTACCATGTGCTATTGGTTTGGTTTGGTTTCTTACAGGTAATTCATTGTTTGAAAATTGAAATTGCTGGTTGTTGGACTGATAGAAAATTCTGGCATGCTCACTTTAATACAGTAAAACACTTCTGTATGAAATAATTTTGTCCAGTATCAAGCAACTGCTTCTGAATGTGCAGGATACTGGACTGGCCATGCATCCTGGTATGTATCAGTGCCAGGAGTGCAGGGCTGGCCCTGTGAGCCTTTGGAATATGCCCAGGGCTTGAACGCTCTCCCTGTATGATCACATGAGAGAACTGGTGTTCATAAGGTTATTTATAGTGCCCAAGCCCATATCAGCTTCACATAGCTCCTGCCTCTTCTCAGTACTCATGGAGTGGTGGGCACAGTTATTTTTCTGGTTACTCCCAGCACCCCACTAGCCACTACAGCTGGAAGTATAATAAAAACAATTACGCTTGAAAGGGTTTATCAAAATCCTGTTTACTCACCAATTACCCACCTACTGCTGTACTCTGGGTGAGAAATGGAATAGAAGTGGAAAAAAAGCACCAAATAAATTGCTAGGGAAATGTTGTATCAATGAATCAGTTGTGTCATAAGAACGCTTTACCAGCTTGAGTGTCAGCCAGCCACTGATCCTTCTCAGAAGTCACAGAATGAACCAAAGCCTGGCCCCTGCCCAAAGCAGTAACTTATGCTGCTGGTTTTCTGGTTTCTCTTTGGTTGTGCAATCCATATGCCTCTTCTGAGTAAAACATAAATCACCTCAGTGACTGCCCCAAACTCCATCAATCCTCACTCTGGACTTTGGCCTTTGCAAGGTTTTCAAGCGTTCCACTGCTTTTTATTTATTTTTGATCCAGCACAGTGTATGCTTCCTTAATGGGCTGGGTTATCTTCCTGGTCCTTTTCTATTTGAGCCTTCTTCACTTAGATACTCTCTGATATTTTTTTTTAATTACCTATTCCAACAGGAATATATGACAGCAACTAATTGTAACAGTAGTTTAGATCTTCTTTCAAAACCTGTCTGAAAAGAAAGCCCATGTGAAGTTACATGGTTTTCAAACTGACATTATATTGCTGCCATTAAAGGATAATTTTGTGAGCAAAATCCAAGTTTGCAATTGGATTCGTAATGAAATTTATCATAACTTTTTATAATCGGTTGTATTTCTGCATCTTCACTCTGCATTTCAAAACCAGTGCTCGTCACCCATCTAGAGTTTCTTTTGGCCACTGCTAAGAGGAGCTTAATGAGCTGAGCACACTCCTCGGGTTTGGCAGCTTACAGAGGAAGAAATTCTGCTCTGACTCCTTGTCCTTTATGCCAAAAGTTGTGGCATATCTTAGATGTACATGATGCCAGTTGGGTTCTCAACAATTTTGCCAATTGCTACCTCCTGTTCCTCTTACTACGCTCTCAGCAGAAATCCGTGTGTGTACTGAGATGCACACGTTTTGCTCATCGCTGGTTGATTGTTACTGTAGAAATAAGATATATTGCCCTTGCTTAAAAACACATTGTTCTCCGAGATACCAAGCAAAGATCTTATGGTATGCTTGAAATACACTTTATTTGTGGGTTTAAATCCATAGTGATGCATTTGAAAATTGGGATTAATGATGTCCTGTACTTAACAGTCTGTTTCTCACTCTTTTTTTCTCTCTCTCTCCCTTTTTAACATATGTATTTAACAGGCATTCGCCTAAAGTGGTGAAAGCAGCATCTCAGGTCCTCAATAGTATGTGGCAGTACAGAGACCTGAGAAGTCTCTACAAGAAGGTAAGGCTTGGGTTTTTTCTAGGTTTATCACCTTTCATACTGTTATCCAAATTTGGGGGCTGAGAGACTTCAGACCAAAATATTTGTTTACGTGACTGGAAATTCACTTGGAGTTTAAAATTTCGGGTACTTTGAGCTATTAGTTTTTCCTTAATTTCTACTTTTAACATAAAAATGCCCTTTGAAAATACGTGTGGTGGTGAAAAGGGGGTGTGAATTTGATTTTAAAATAAATTCATAGAAAAGGTGCTGGATCTGACAGCCCTGGAGTGTGAAATCCTCTGTTCATAGAACAAACCTATGTAAGCTCTCCTACTGGAACAGTCCTTCTTACACCTCCTCACCTTTTTCTGAGGCGATTACCAGATTTTCAGCCCTTCAGCTCCCAAATTTCCTCATGAGATTGTAAACAAGAGTATCTGAAGGAGTGGTGCTTAGGGACCAGCTACATATGGAGCTGGGCTGAAACCTGGTGGCTTTATTTCTAATCAGCTGGCAGACAGTGGCATCATAGACTTGGTTTTCAGCAGTCTGTTGAGTCCATAGTACCATGCCATTCCCACAGGCCTGCTAACCTCTTGAAAATGAATTGCAGAAGAGTAATGTAACCCTGTGAAACAACATTCCATACAGCTTTTTAAATGTGTCTACTTAGTATATGAAAACATTTACAGTCATTCTTGCTGAATATTTCCAAACTGAATTACATTCCATGTGAGTATCAGCCTGCAGATGTAGTTCTTCAATGTCTTCTTGCTTGGAATTTCACATCTTATGTAATTGATATTTGTATTTGTAGTCTCATCAGAGAGAGCTACAATTTCATGTGGCATATTCAGTTCAGGCTGTAGTTAAGGGTGAGGCATAAGGATGGAGAAGCAGGGAAGGGTCACGGTGGCATGGTCTGTGTTGTATGTATTCTGCACAAGAAAATAGCTTAGTTACATGAAATGTGTGCACCAAATCTCAAGCTGGCAGAAGCTGACCTTCTGTGTGAACTGCTGTTCTTTTGCATGCCTCAGCCCTGCTTGCGTCGAGTCTGAGGAGTGAGGAAGATGATTATTGAGTCTCTCCTGTTGTTCACTTCCAGTATTTTCAGTCATCCTTGGCAGCCCTAGGGATACCATATGTGAAGACGTTCCAAGTAGCAAGCTGGTGCTCAACTGTCCCATTAAGAGGTGGGAACAAACATGAGTTAGAGTAGGCTTTTCTCGATCCGAGGCAGTAACACACTGGAAGTGTGCATAGCCTGACTTCTGTGCATGTGGGTGGCTGCGCTGTAGAGGCTGAGCTGTACTGCACCATAATCTCGTAGAGGTTCTTACAATATCTGGCTCATGGCCAACCTTCTGTCTGTATATATATGCTGTGATGGAAAAGCAGTTTCTGGGGTTGCTCCATGCATGAGGTAATACTGTTTGTGCTGAGTGGCTGCTGGGTTTACTGCTGCCTAAGGGACGCTGCTGGCTGCCAGTGTGACTGCTGGTAATGGACTTACATACTAAGCATGCTCAGGTACTAAGTACCTTGCATGCTTACAAGAGCATTTTCCATGGCCACAAATATGTACTTGTGATATGGAAAATAGGACAGGCTAGCTTTAGAGGTAGCTTCCAGGACAGTCATAGCAGACACGTTGTCTGTATTCTCAGGAAGAGAATATAATGTCTATATTGGTTAATGCCTACACAAAATCTTAAAATATAGATCAGTCTCTGCTACATATTTGTATACTAATTACATGCCATTGTATATGCTGCTAAGCCTTCTATAAATGTGGTTTCTTTTAATCAAAATATTCAGATAGTTAATTTTAAATACTCCTTTTTGTTAAAATACATGCAATAATCTTTATAAAGTTATAATATTTATTAAACTTGCCTGTAATAGGCTGACTCTTACACTGCCTGTCTGGGCTTCCCCCCTGTTTCGAAAGCAATGGCAATGCTTTTACGATGGGAAAACTAGAGAAGTTTGCATTATACTAATAGTCAGCTACGTATATAATATAGAGATAATGGATCAATGCAATTTTTGTTTTGTCCCATTGAAATATATATACCAGTGAAAATGAGTGAACATACAGTGTAATACAATCAGTACTTTGCAGTATCTTGTACTTGCACAGCCTTTTTTTTGAAGTGCAGGTAAATCCCATTGCATCACCATCAGCAATTTTCTCCTATGTACTGAAGTATCTATACAACTGCTTTCAAATAATTGGCCAACAGAGACACAATTTTGTGTTGTAACACGAGGAAATTGCATGCATCCCATTATATTTAAGCGAAAGCAGCAGCACTTATCTTCTGTTTGAAAAACAGTGTTAACCAAATAGTTTGAATTGTGGTATATTTCAGAGCTACACATTCCCAATAAAGTAAGAAGAGGTAAAAAGGAATAGAAGTATTATTCTTTGTATTAATGGGCATAGAAGGCAATAGATGTTTACTGCTGAAACAGTAGCAGTCAGTATATTTAGTCCAAATATAACTGGATCGGCAATGACATTAAAACCTCTTTCATTTTCCTAATTTTACTCAACATTGCAAGGAATATCCTACAGCTGGCGGAAGATAAACTGCACTGACAGAAATCTAGAGTTGGGGATTGGTGTGGATGCTCTTCAAGTCCACAATATCTTATGCACTGTGTTTGCAGAGCCCTGCCACAGCCTGTACCTTCCAGTGGTGGGCTCTGTTGAGGGATTTCCAGGTCAGACCTGTGTTGAGGCTTCAGTGAGACACACCAACTCGTTAGGCTGGGCTGGCATGGAAAGGATACAGGATGTAAACAGCATTCAGATCTGTGAGTGAGGCAATAGTGTTAGATGGTCCTCTGTAGACATGTGCTTTGAGGGGAAAAAACCAATGTTGCTCCCTGGTGTGGTTAATTTGGTACTATCCTAACAAAGTCCAACAAGGAAAAGTTGCAAAACGCATAAATATTTCTGGTCATAAAACTGTAGAAAAAGAAGAAGACTTGACAGACAAGAGGAAGCAATTAATTTGGTCTTGAAATGAAGGAGTTGCCAGCCACCCCAAAAGTTGCAGGTCCTCCATCATGAAAGAGCTTATAGGAGCTTAATTTAAAAGCAGTAGCTGGTATAGAAATCTAGTCTGAAAAAGTCCACCAAGAGGAAAACAATGTTCAGGTTCAGTCACATATAGACAGTGATTAGATTATGTATGTAGTGTGATTAATTTCTTGCAAGTAAGTGATCATCACATTTTTGGTCAGTAGAGGAAATATGGTCTCCCAAAGACAATATTGTAGTTTTCGAACTTCTTTGTTTTCTACAAGCAAGACGTTGTTTCATAAATGATCATTTATCTGTCTCTGTTTTCATGAGTCTGTTCCAAAATACTTAAAATCTTATTTTCAAACATGGTCACATGGCCCAAAGCGCCATGGGTGGTTCAGTGGCTCAACATTTTGGAAAAACCAGGTACAGGAGCTATGCCCCAGCATGTTCCTGTGCTTCAAACTCTGGGTACACCCCTCCTCTTCAAGCATATTGGCAATTCTGTAGTGTAGAGTTAGGAGGAGAAATAAGTGCTGCTTACAGCATCCAGAGAGAGAGATCCTGCCCCATTTATGCTTAGCCACTTAAGCAAGGTGCAAGGAGCTGCTACATTGCTATTTCTGACTCAGTATCACTGTCGCCCACTCCAGTCTCTAGGGTATTCACTTTGGCTGAAGATTTGGGGACACCTGAGAAAAGACAGTTGTGGCTATAAGAGAGCAAATTTCCATTAGCTGGTAAACTCTTCTCTATGTCAATATTCAAGAAAATAACCAACTACTCTTAAATACAGATAGCTTGTTAAATTACATGAGGAAATTTGAGCAAAAGGGTTGTGCTAAATGAGCTTAACATGAAAGAAAATTTATTAGCCAAAAAGAAGCTTCAATTAGCATTAAATATGTGTAGTATTAAAGAGCTGGAGGAACTGTCAGGAAGAATATGTTTTCTATTAATTGGTTTGCTTTGCCTAACCACTTAGGCTCCAACAAAATGTTTACATTCTATCATCATATTTACACTTACTCTGTCTTCCAGTGTGTAAGTAGAGGTCATGATGAAAATGTAGAAAATGTTTTTCTTTCCCATTTACTACAGCAGGTTTCTGTTCTGCACGGAATATTAGAAATGTTTGTCCCATTCTCCTGAATAAAAATACCACCCAACGTTTGAAACCAGGGAGGCTGTTGAGGGCGGTCGTCCTTCAGCGTGTATTGTGCCATTTACAGCAGGGATGCCTTTGTGATAGGCATTTGATGGAGTCGCTCTGAAGATGGCCTCGTCTGTCATTGGTGGGAAAAGATACATAGAATTGCCCAAAGCCTTCGAAGCAGTTAAGGCAGTGTGGATATAGAAAAATACTTGCTTTTCATGTGACTTTCAGAATAATAAAAAGATGACTTTATGAGAAAGTCCTTTATGACTAAATGTTCCATGAAAATTGACAGCATTAAACTTCAAAACCCTAGTCAAGGAGTTTTAGAGTCTGAAGTCCTTTCTTAAATAAAATATACCTACTCACCTTTTAAAAATGTTAATTACAACGTGCCATCATGTAGACTTGGGACACATCAGTTGTATTTTCTTCTGGTAAGGTTATTATCAGTCAGACATCCCCCAAAAAGAAGCTGGTTTAGGTTAAATTTATCTAGTGAAAAGGTCTGTGCAGAACTTAAACCCTACATTAAAGATCTAAATTCTAAATCCAGAGCATAATAATTCCTCAAAAATAGTGGCTTGACTTGAAGGAACTATTCATGTGTTCAGATTGTTCATGAGCATATGTACTTTGCAGTGCTGATCTTTCAGCGGGGTTTAATTTATTTCTGTACAATTGGCAAAAGATTTTTCAGATTAATATGACACTCTCTTAGAAAAAGGATGAATTAATTTAAGATAAACCCCCTTCTGTAATATGAAGCTAAAGTATCATTATAGAGGAGGCATTGTCTAGAGCCCATTTTTATATTAACTATGAAAATGCAAATACCTGATTAATAAATGATTGACTGATTGATTGATTTATGGCAGTGGGCGTCCCCAAGCTTCAGTGTGACTGATGACAGAGGATTTTCACCAACCCACGACTCTGGGTCATGGCACGCTCAGCATACTCTCTCCCAGAGCCAAGAAACCAGAATCTATTCCCCAACCCAGGTATTCTGGCTGTCAGCTGACCAGTCTTGAATTGTTGTGTTTCATGCATACTGAGATTTGTACCCAGAGCAGTTCTACAGGAGACCTTTGAATCAAAAGTAACAAAGCCTAACTGGAGAATATGTTGTTAAGTTGCACAGTTTAATTCACTGAACCCTGTAGGTTCTAGGTGGAAGGTGCCTCACTTCACTTAGGAGAGTACGTGCAAGGAAGGTGTGCAGAGTTCTGCTCTCTCTGAGGGCAGCATGTACCAGTGAGAGGGACAAGTGCATTACATTCAGTTCCCTGACAATCTTCCCAGCATTTCTCTGATCTCTTTCCTGACTGTCTGAACCTTTCAAAGAGAAAAGTGGCTGTTGATAAGCACTATGTTGCAATAGCAGATTGAATTTATCAAGCACATTGCTTTGTTTTCTGGCACAATGGCATCTCTTAAGAAAAAAAATCAATGGCTGGATGTTTAAAATAAGGGGATCCCAGGTAGACTGGCACATCTATAGAAAAATCAGTGTGTCCAAGAGTCAATTAAATTCTTAAAATGCTAATTTTCAAAATCTCTATTAAGAGTGATAATGTACATTTCCTTCAGACAGAGTTATAATTGATGAGAATTAGCCGGACTGGCTTTTTTTTTAATTTATTTTTTTTGTTGTTGATAGAGGCAGTCTTTAATATGAGGGACTAAAATTCCATTTCCTTAACCAAGTATATTCGGTTTGTTTCCTTTTAATATTTTTTTTCTTAATAAAACATAACTTTGTGGCATTATAGCAAAACCAAAATACCTTCTACATATGCACAACATCCTAGTAAGTCCATGGAGGAGTTGTGTTTATGTCTGTGTATTATGTGTGTATGTGTGTGTGTGTATCTATCTATCTATATATATATATATATATACACACACACATGTATTATTATACATAGATAGACATATCTGTACAGTCATACATATATGTCTGTGTATTATCTCTGATAAAATATTTGGAGAAAACTGGAATTTACATGTTTTTGCTGGCCCCATAGAACATAGTAACTGTGCTATTTTTTTTCTTTTTTTTTTGTTTTTTGCCCTAAGTTTGCCTGGAAAGGAGGAGACATCAGAGGAGATCTCATTTAAATACTCCAGCTGTAAATACCTTTCAAGGTTAGGGAAAATCCTTTTTGTCCTTAGCTAACAGGAATGTGATAGTTAAAAGACCCAGCATTTAATCATCTGATATATTACATTACTTTCTTTTGTTAATTAGGAATGAGCAAATTCCTAAATTGATTTTAAATAAAGGAAATGTGGGAATTTTCTGCAGAAGTAAAACACTCTCAAGCCTTTTCAAAGCATCATCTGAATAATTTTAGTAGATACAGATTCTATAACCAATATAGCAAAAAAGTTATAGTCTTCAAATGTATACTTTCTTTTTTTTTTCTTAAGAACTTGTGATTTGCCTTTAGCTGAGCATTTTAAATGTGGCTTTTTATCAAATGACAATTCTGTGAAATAATGAATCCTGACATTGTTTCTGGATTCACTACTAGAGAAAAAGTTGTCATTACTGATTTGTGTGTGTGCATTCTTAATTCTACATTTTGTGATGAATATTACTTTCCAGTGTTCATGTAAGACAGGTTTGCCTGTCCCAATGCACACACAGATATGAAGAATTTCATCATTAAAGCAAAGGCATATTTTGTATTCTGCAGGAAATAACAAGTAGTAGCTGCAGAGGAAAGAATAATATGATAATCTTTTCACATTATCTCTTAGAGACACCAAAACCTCTTCAGTGAGCACTGGTAAGATAGTCTGGAATTTTTTTTTTTACCTTGATGCTACTTTTTCAACATAATTAGCACTAGGCAGCATCACCATATTTGTAAACTTGCCATTTTACTTACTTCCTCTTTTGATTGCATAAGCCTCCCCAGGGACTGGTTTTAAAGAATCATTCAAACCTTTGATGAGAAACTTTTAACATTTCTGGCTTTTTGATTGCCAATTGCCTGCTTGAATAACACCCTATTTGTCTATACAATAGGAATTTACATATCATGAGAAAAATCATGAATCCTAAAGAGGAAATTGTGCAAATAAATTGAACTGAGATATAGAGGTAAACTCTTTGGTATGTGCAGAAGTAGTCAGGAGTATTCACACAGGGAAAAAGTAGTGTAAAAACCACTCCTGAATTTTTAAAAATAAAGAAGAGAGAAGAAATCTCATCATTTGACAAAATACATACTGTTTTCACCTAGCTATGCTACCATTCAAAACCTTTTGGCTACTTTCTTTAGGAAGAGCAGTTTTAGAAAAGACGAAAATATTACAAAATGCTAAGTCAAACTGAGTCTTGTTTTGGGTGCATTTTAATGCCAATAATTATAATTTCGCTTGTGGTGTCAAGTAGAACATGTTCTAATTTCCTCAGCATATGCATCAACTAAAGTAATATGTTTTGTAGTTCCTTCTAACTTTTGGTTTGTTAACAGCCTCAAACAGTACTAGAAAGATAGAAAGTGATTGCTATTATAAAAATATTTTTTGCATGGCCTTAAGAGGGTAGAAAATATTTTGCCATCCAAAATATTAATGTTCTTACCTATATCACAGTGACAACACTTGGGGGAGTATCAAGTCATGTGTTTCGATATCAGTTGTTAGAAGATGTTCTCAAATATTTTATCCTTCTGGATTCCATAATTTACTATATATTAGTAATCATCATTTATTTTAATAATTTTGCATTTTACATAGTTAAACTTTTCATGATGCCCTCAGCAAAGATTTATTTACTATGCAGTATCACCTACCATTCCTTTAGTTATGTTTCAGTATTTACATGTTTCTCTCTGAAACATTTTCCATGTCTATTAAGATATTGTAAATATTAGTAGTTATCTAAGATAGTCTGGGCTGAACTGAAAATTCAATACCAATGACTGTATTTTCATGAAAACAGTTCTGTGCAGCAGACCTGCCCTTACTTGTATTATTTCAATAATGAATGAGATTTTTTAAAAAATCAGGTAGGATGACTGAGCATCATTAGAGCCAAACTAATGGATTTTTTTTTTTTTTTTTTTTTAATTAAACNTTGAGGAGTATTTGATACTTTTTTTTTTTTTTTTTTTTTTTTTTTTTTTTTAATACTTGTGTGTGTTGGACAATGTGTCTGTATATTTGCTGGTAAATATCTCTGTGTACATGCATGTACATATGTACACAAATGGGCTGTGTGGATGTAAAACTTCAAACACAACACAGAGTAGATGAAGCAACTTAGAAGATGCTGCCTTTAAGTATGATGCCCACAATACCCATTGGTTGGATATTATGTAAAGGTTCTTCACCCAGAGGGTGTTTGGGCACTGGAACAGCTCCCCAGGGAAGTGGTCACAGCACCAAGCCTGACAGAGCTCAAAAACCATTTGGACAATGCTGTGAGGCACATGGTGTGACTCTTAGTGTCCTGTGCAGGAGCAAGAGTTGGACATGATGATTCTGATGAGTCCCTTCTAACTCAGGAGATTCTATGATTCTGTGTCCAAACAAAGAGACCTTGAGAATGTGTAAAGGAATAATAAACCTTAATGGTTTGAGTTGTGAGCTTAGAAAATATCTACAGCTATAGCTGACTGATGCTCTTCCCCTAAGGGCCTTAAAGACATGAAAGTACTTCCTTCTAGCACTGAGCATTGTAGCAAGCAGTAATTCAACAACCAAATTTAGCAGTAATTCTTCCAGATAATCACTAAGGAGTGCATGGAAGCTGGCGCCATTCTCATCCAAAATTTACTAGACTCAAGGTGCTAAACAAACGAGAAGAGAATCAAAGTTTATCCAAACAAATCTCTAGGATGAGCCATATGTATGTGACACTAAAGCATCCTCAGCATTGATGCTGGGTCTCATGGTAAGCTCTAGCTGACATATAAGGGAATGGTGAAGGATTGTTCACTTAAAAACTCAAGTCCACTCTAAGGTTGCTAAGCACAGATTTAGAAGAGAGAAATTTAATCTCATACTTGTGTAAAGTCTGTCTCTAAAGTACTCCACCCTTTGAACTTCTCCGAAGAAAAGAAAATTTTAAATGCAGCCCAGGAGTCAGTATCTTTAACTTAAAGCCTTCTTTTTGAAGGGAGTTGTATAACTGAAGTTTCTGAAATATCCTTAGGGTAGAACTATGAGGAGGCATCCAGAATCCAGAAGGTTATGCACAGGTCACATCTACAGATGGTTTTTTTTTCAAAAGTATGGTACCTCAGAATAAAATTGGATCTTAATATTTGAATACAAAATAGAGACCTAAGAAAATTAACTGCACATCTTTTGGTACTGGGAACATTTTTTGTCTACTTAAATAATGTATTAAGTATTTTAAAACTAATATAAACATTAATTAATGGCTGCGGGAGAACGGGACCCTTGTACTACGAACCAGTTTGATTTCGCAAGAATCCATTTATTGTTTACATTAATCCATTCTTATGCATTTCTGCAGCTGTTGTTCACACGATCACGCACACTCGATTGGGTCTTTTGCACTGTCCATAAGTCCTGCATGCACCTTTCTGGACACCTGATTGGTTCTAGTTCAGGATGGTATAGCCCTTCTTTTCTCTGCTTTCTTCTAACTTCTTCTTTCTTAGTTTAGAACTGCTTGCATTCCTCAGGCCCTGATAAGGGTAACTGAACAAGCTTTGGCTGGGGCACCCTGGCAGGATTCTAATGCTTTACAACAAATGGCAAACCATGTTTAGCTGGATTGATATGTACAATAATGAAAAAAATCCAGAAGTCTTCCTAAAGACTTTCAGAGATGTTTTAAAGATACATGCAAAGAGAAACTATTTTTAATTTATGTCAATATTTTTCTCCAAAATTCACTCAAGGAACATGAGTCCTACCATTCTGAACAGAATGTCAGATTTAATTAACTTGTGCACTTAATGTTTGCATATCTAGGTTCAGGCACAGATCAAAGTAGATGTGCAGTGAAGAGTATGGTGAGAAACTCTGCTCCTCGCAGCAGACTTGAACGGGAATGTTGGAGGGTGTTGGATGGCTGCTTACAGTTTTGCAAATGAATCAGATCAGTAGAACTTTTACTTGTAGTAATAGCACACACATGGAGCACAGAGGGGAGAGAAATCGATTAATTACTGTGTCTATCACAGCATATTTCTGTTTCAGATGTAAGTAGTTGAGCTGGGATGATCTGATGGGTAACAGTGGGCATCTTTTGCTGATGGTGAGCTGTATTGCTGTACTTGCAGTATCATCATCCTCATTCTTCTGGCTTCTATAAGGAGGTCAAAAGTGTTTGTTCAGTATGGCCAGTACATGTAAATTAAATCAAAGGTCAATTAAATATTAAGCTGCTGCATCAATATCCTACTTTTAGTTCTTTGATGTTCTACATGATCTAACAATGGGTGGGGGAAAAACATGCTAGGAAGTCCTTCTCATTTCTTCCTTCTTCTCTTCCTAAAACTGCTAACAGAATTCAAAAATGCCCTAAATATGTCTGCTATTTCAGACTTTAAAAAAGAAAGAAACCTTATCTTTTGAAAGGAGTCTCTTTTGTAGTATGTGTGCTTTGTTCTGAGTGTCTTGCTTCCTTTACTTGCTGATATGGTTTGCCTTGATAAAAGAGCTATAGCTACTTCTTCCTGCAAAAAGTAGAAATGAGAAGTTTGAAGGTTCTGAATTGGTTTTATTACTTTTAATTGTACAGAATGCTTTTGGAGAAAGTTGTGGATCCTCTAAATTGAGAGTTGTAGTCTTGGGTCCAACAGCATGTTTCTTTTGGAGTTAACAATACTTAGTGAATTGGAAACTCTTAAAGGTGTATCAGTAAAAAATAATGTGCATTTCTCATCATTAATGTCCATGTGTGCTGGTGAACTACGTGTTCAAAGCAGCCTAAATTCATACAGCTTAGCAGTAATCACTTGGATCTCTAACTCTCTAATTTAAAGTGTATTATGCACAAATTTTTAACCTAAAACCAAGGACAGCATGAGTTTCTCCGGTGAGTTTTCCCAAGGGGTACTGATTCCTATTATGTCAGTCAGCTCCACATTTGAATAAAATGATCCTCTGTTTTCAGCTGCTCTGCTGCTCTTTGGGAAGCACAAAGTCCTAATGGCTCTTGATCACACTCAGTGTCATTGGTTCTGCCATGTTCTTTACCATAAGAGAAAATGGTGCAAATCTTACTCTGATAATGATTTTTTTCATGTTTTACATTCATAGATATAATAGAAAAGTTGTATCTGGTTGATTTTATGGTTTAATGCATGAAAAGTAAGAGTAAGAGGTGTTGATTTGTTTCTAGCCTTTGGAAGGACAGGACAGGAGAAACTGACCCTGAACATAAAGTAATATTTGTTTCTCCCCTGAAATTTTGTAGCCAAGAGCCAGAGTTCACATTTCTAGGTCATATACATTTTAAGATAGGTGGAATTGCATTACCGGGATGAAAATGACAATACAAATCAAAAATTGTTTTACACATTTTCTTGCAGGCAAGGTTTTCTTGTACATACAAGATACAAGCAAGAATAGTTCTTTTGTGATTCTAACAATTTAAATTATAGCTTATATGCCCTATGCAGGAGAAAACAGAAGAACAGAAATTCTAGCTGAAGGGCCGAGTACTGTCTTCATTTCCTTTAAAATATATTAAAACAATTTTATTTCTGTGTAAGAGGCAAAGTGATGCTTTGAGAAATGAATTTATTTCATTTTATTGCAGTGTTTTGAAAGTTGGTTTTTTTGGCTGCATATAACCTCAGCAAAATGAATAATGAACTCTGTCGTATCTAGAGTCTTGTCCTTCATGCTTTGCCTCACATGCAGCTCTCTTTTCTTACAGCTATTTTATTCATCAAATTAGGTCTTGTCATCTTTGCAATTCACACAACAGGAAATCAATAATTAATTATGGATAGGTAAAGCAATGCCTCACTGATTGCCTAAAACATCCAAGACTTGCACTTTATAAAACCATTGGGGGTAGTTTCCTAGCTGTTTCTCACTTGAATAGATTTGGCAAGAAATTAGCACTATCTCTCTGTTATCATGTGTCTCTTCATAGCTAAAATCAAGGGATAAGGTGTAAAATTAAGGTACAAGATCTGTGATTAGAAGATGATAACAATGCACATCAAAAAAGTGCATTTGAAAAAAGAGAAAATCGCCAAGGCTATCTGGTATTTTAAAAGAAGAAAAATGGGTGATACTCTGAGAAGAATATAGTACCCCTTGCACTGCAATGGAAGAAAAAAATAGGGAGAGAAAATATTGTAGATTATTTTGAGGTGGAATGCTGACAGTAGGAGAATAATGGCTTTGCTTTCAGAGAAGCTGAGATGGAGACTGGGAGGTATATGTCTCATTTCGGAAAAAAATGAGTTTAACCACCGATTCTGAAAACGTCACTTCAAAGAGCCTACAGAAAACTTAATAATCCTCAGCCAGTGCCAGACAGTTTTGCTGCAGTTAATGACTGTCTGACTAGGAGCCCTTCTTTAAGCCTCATGCTGCCCTAAATACGTATTTCAATATGTATTTGTCTTTCAGCTTTTTAAGCAATTGAACTTCTGCTGTGTCTGGGATGCAGAAATGGTCACTTCTGAGTAAAAGCCATTTGCACACTGAAATTCAGAGTAAGAAGATGAGAAGTGCCGAGGTCAAGCGCACTGCACCAGATAGGAGTCGGGAGCTCTGCGTGTGTCACGCAGCTGCACCAGCTGTGGAGCGACACGGCAGCCCCAGCATCTGGGGCAGGGGGCTGAGGGTCCCCGGGACAGGTGGCTGCTCCAGTGGAGCTCGGTCACCTGCCTGGCCTGGTCCTTCCCTGCCTGGCCCTGCCGCTGCTGCTCTTTGCCTTGGCTCAGGTGGTGGCACTGCTTCTGTGGGGCTCGCAGCAGAGTCTCCGTCCTCTCCCCTCAGTTCGGTCTGTGCGGGGGGAATGAGTGGCCTTCCTCGGAGGCTCACACTGGAGTCATACTCCCAGCATAACTTCCAACCAGCAAACAGCTGGCTTCATCATCGTGAGAAGGCATGGGAAACAAGCTGTGTTGTCCTTTAGCCACTTCGGCTAACTTCTCGTACTGTCACCAGCTCCTGCTCTTCTATCCAAATTAATGTGATATTTTTAGAGCCCCCAAACTTGATGAATTTCTCTTTTTAAAGTAATTTCCTGGCTTCCATATGCTGTGAAATGAGACTATAAGCACAAATAGTAAAAATCTTCAAATTAAGATGAGCTTCAGTGATTCATGTCTTCACTTTGTGTCTGTTGATTTTGGGTACCTGGCTCATAACTCGGGAGAGGAGGGGAAACAGGACACTTGGAGTCAGCAGCCCTTTTGAAGCCACTGAAATTACTCCAGAATGAAGGATTTAAACCAAACGCACGTGCAAGCTGGGAGAACACCAGGATCTCAATCCCCACTCCTCTCTTGAACAACGTATCTTGATTTATCTCTTTGGAAGCAAAAGATAAAATCCTAGGAGTAAATATGTCAATACTCATTAGAATTGAAGTGTAACTGATGGCAGTAAAATAGTGTTTATTCATAATACATAATACAGCAGATCAATGCACGGGAATTCTTTTCTAGTTTTGATGTTTTGTGGAAACAACTCAAGCTAATCCAGAAAGAACAATACTTTCAGGAATCATTTACTGTTAGTAGGATTTGACAGTGTAAATTCATTTGTAAATTCAATTTGAATCTGTAAATTCAAAGAAAAAATTAAAGAACACCTTTGGTTTTAAATTAGATAGTTTATCTAAAACTAGTTGGTTTGTTTTTCAGGAGTGTTTGTAGAGTTTCTGAAGCTGTAAGAATTTAGTTTAAATCCCTCTTCCAAAGTAAATAGTCCTCACGTACAAAGGCAAGGGCTTTTTTAGAAAACAGCTGTCTTGCCATCTCTTCTTCGGCAGCTCACATTTCTTTGTCACCCACTCCAGTGGTGCACAGGTCCTGTTGGTGGGGACTAGTTAGCTTCCTCCCTTGCTGCCATGGGGCTGGCATGATATGTTTGTTGAGAAACACTGGGAAATGTATTTATTCTTTCTCCTCTATTAAAAGAAAATGATATGATCACAGGTTGTAAACCCTAATGATAAGTAAGGGTGGTTGTTGCTGAACACTAAAACTGCATTATTTCATAAATCCAGTGTTAGAGCTCCATGAGATATAAATGTGGATCACCCCAACCTTGTGGCCATTTCAGATTTCTCACCCCAGTCAAGTCATACACATAATTTTCATATGCCAATGTATGTAGATTATTTGATCCAGTTCTAATTTCTGTTATGTCTTATTGAAGCTGTGACAGCAAATTCCCACTGAAGAATTGCCCAGACCTGCATAAGTCTGATGATCCTTGACTTAATTCACATCAGATTTATCTTTTGCTATAGACAGCGTCACTCTGGTGCACACCAGTCAGGATGTTTCATTTAGCCTGACAGTGGTGCTTTAGCTTGTGAAGGAAGCAACAACAGCAACTCAGAGCAGTGTCTGGCTGAGTTCCAGAGTGAGTAGATCCTATGTTACGTACTCACAGGCACTTTGCCTTGTTGCTGTGTCACCTAGTTCTAACACCACCGTGGGTCTAGTTACTGATCCCTGTGAGAGGCTGTCTATCAAACCTTCACATTTCTGCAGCCCACAGCCATTACAGGAACAGTTACTACTGCAGTTAATATCCTGGAACCACTAAAAAGCTGGCTTATGGATAAGGAAGCAGGATGACGAAGCAAGTCTGGTCCTGTGTGCTTCAAGTTGTCTGTAAAACTTCTGTTAAATCAGATCACAAGAGGATCAGACATGAAGCAAGAAGTAGCATGCTGGAGGGGTTGTAAAACTTCAGGAAGGCAGGAAACAACATTATCTATAGTTTTTCAGGCTTTAGCTGGTTTTTTGTCAGATTTGTAGCATCATTTTTATTTTTTCTCTCTAGTAGGAATTTTCTGTTTCCAAGAAGTTGCTCTTCTCTGTTCCTGACAATGTTCAAACACCTATGACCAGGAGTGAGAGCAGACTGTATTCTTCAGCATTGAAAGATACTGACCCATCATACAGCCATCATACATCGTACAGTTTTTCCAGACCACTCAGTGCTTTTCAAGTCAGTGTCTTCTTACAGCAGCTGATCAGCATAATCAGTCAGAGGATAGGGCTTGTTTTCACTTTTGCTGCATGGCTATTAGCACATGAACTATTGTGGAGTTTCTTTCTGAGTGGATGCCTTGAGATATCCAGGTTAGGCACCATACCCTCCCTTACTCCTAGACATTCCTTGGCCACCTTGCTCTTCTGTTGTCTGTGAATTCTTTGGGCAGGAGCTCTGGTTCCCTTTTGAGTCAACATGCTGTCAGTTCCTATCAGGGCTTAATTTAGTTCAGTCCTTACAATGTTATGGTACTGCAAGTGAGAAAATGGTGTTTCTGATATCATCCACTTCCACAAATCATTTCCTCAAATCAAAGACTCCACTACAAGAGAGTTCTGAAAATTTTAAATTTTTGCAGACACAAAAGAAATCTGATTTTCATTTTGCCCTTACATTTTAAACACAAAAGGAATATCAAGAAAAGAAAGGGAAAAAAATTGTATTTTCATGAGACACATGCAATAGGTGTTTGGCACAATAAGTTTAGTCACCCTGACAAAATAATTATTTTCCCATGGGCCTGATGAAAATGATTTCTTTTCAAAGAGACTGAAATTTTAGCAGGGAGATAAAGAACCTGTTCACCCCTTAAGCCCAGTAAAAGGTGGTCAGATAGACTACAATACCAAACTTCCATTTTCTACAGTGATCATCCAACTCCAATCTCAATTTTAATTCTGCAGCTTTTCCAATTAGATATTGTAAGAAACACATTGCTGCAAATCAAGCTTAAACATTTGGACTTTATGAAGTATAATTGATATAATAGTATAATGGATATATTCAGTGTAGTCAAAATACAGACAAATGCCCAGTAGAAGATACCTTAGGATGTGTAATGGATATAAGGATGTGTAATGGTATTTCTGTAGTCTGATTTTCTCTATCCTCCTGTAGTGTGCAGTTGCCACCTATTAATTAATTACTGCCCTTTAACAAATACACCCATTCTGTAACAGAGTTGCAGTGAATTGCTTTCCAATTTGTCAAATCCTTTTGTCTTACTCTTCCTCTCCTAGATCACGTTTGCGGCTAGTAAGTTGGTTTCTTAAATTCAGTCTCACATACTTTGGGCTTGAGTTAGCTTTCTTCTCTGCAGGACACTGCTGTATACTGTACCTTTAAGTACCCAAATCAATTTAATTAAATTTCCTTACAGGCAGTAGACCTGAAACAAACTAATGAAAGCAGCCATCATGTCAGGTGGTATTTATCTAGCCATTAAATTGAAAATACCCCCTTTGGGCTCTTAAAAATTAGTTTCAATATTTGCCACTAATAGCTTTTGGAATTGTTGATGGGGATAGTTTTAATAAATTTTCTACAAAATGTTTACCTTTACAAGGAAAGAATCTTATTCCTTGCAGCAGAAGGGAGCTAAAGATAGATGACTTAAAAGTATTAGGGTTTTGAAATACTGTGAGGTCTGGGAGCTGCCCACAGTCTGTTGAAAACTACCATGAAAGTCGTCATACAGTGATAGTAGTATGCCTTGTTTAGTCAAAAGCATTGCCAAGTCACTACAATAATTGTCTCAGAGTCTATTGTTTGCCTCACTTGTCTTATTGAGCTGATTTGGCTTGCCACCTTGAGACTTTGTAGCAGAATTTATTTGAAGACCTCATTATAAGCACTACTGTCACCAGAGAGAAAAATGAAAATTTGGAGGGAAGGGAAGAAGGGAAACCATCTGGTGCAGGGAAGACTGCTAGTGCCAGCGTCCCAAACAGAGCTCCTTGCTGCTCCAGCACCTTGCAGTGCTGTGTCTGAGGAAGCAACGTTGACAAAGTACCTGTTGATATCCTGCACAGCAGAACTGGTGCCATGTGCTATTCCTGCAATGTCTGTGGGACAGGGCAGCTGTCAGGGATTTATTTCATCCACTTCCTGTCAGAGCCAGGCTGCAGGTATTAATGTATACAATACAGATGGAATAGACAGCAGGAAGAAAGACTTACGGGAAAATTCACATCACTTTTTTCTGAACTCTATGCCAGGGTTTTACTTGAGGGAAGCATGAGTGCAAAAGGAGCGTGAATGTATCCAGATCCACAAAACTGGAAGCATTTCTACCTTGCTCTATGTAAGCATGGTTGGTGCCTCTTCCTTTTGCAGGCAGAAAGTAATGAATAGTGCATCCCTTTTCCTTTTGTCAGATCTGAAGTCTGTCCTCTTCATATCTTCCTCTTCTTCAGCCTGTTTAAAAGAAAATAAGTAATCAGAAAACTACAAGAGAATGAGATATAGTCACCTTTCTGGTAAGAAATTCTAACCCCAGAGAAGGAGAAAGAAGGAAACCATTTTTCTTCATTAGGATAAAGTCCTGGGCTTCTCACATGTTTGCTCCTTCAGTTTTATAATACAGAAATCACAATCACAAGTTATTGTTACCCAGAGATAAAAAATTAATGCTATGAAATGTTACTTGTAGTCTTGATGCTTGGATAGGATTATTGGATTTAAGCTATTCATTGTAACTGTAACTATGAACTCTTACGTCTTTTTTAAAAATACATGTATTTTATATGTATGTGTATATTATATATAGTAACTTCCAATTTGATTTAGGAAGTTAGGATTTCACAGATGTTTTTCATTCTTTCTCATGAATCCTCTCTCTAGCTCAGAGTATGTGGCTTGTGTAGAAACTGCCTTTTGGAGACTGGATATAGATTGGAAAGATTGTATATGGAAAATTTTGGTTTAAGCAAGTGGTATTAAAGATCAAGTATTTCTTTTTTCAAGTTACTCTTACTATTTTTTATTAATTAACTAGATTTGTCCCTTGTATTTTCTTATATGACTGTGAATAAATGCGAGGTGCAGTCCAGTGAAGTGTCCTAAACATGTGATAGAGGATCAAACCATCACTATTGACTCCTGGGAAAGTCCTGACTATACTGTAAAAGCTGTAGCCCAGATTTCACTCTTTCTCATTTTGTGTTTGAAATTGCAGCTGAGATACACCCGTTTGTACAAATGCATTACATGAGGAGTACAGACATTCGGCACCTGTGGTTAGGTATCACCTCTGTCTGTCCTAATTTGCTTATAGCGTTTCCCTCTACAAGAAGTATGAGTATCTTCTTTCCTCCTGCTGTGCCACAGTCTTGCTGAGTTCTCTCTCCTAAGAGTTTCGTGGAAAGGAGATTTTCCAAGCCATTATCTCTTCTGAGAGCCAGGTGCCCATGGTTTCTGTGGATGGAATAAAGTCAGAGACATACCTTGAGCAAAGGCAGAGCATGGGAAGGGGTGGGATTCATTGCTGGATGTCTGGAGTAGCTCTGAGTTAGAGGGTGGAAATGTTCTTTACTACCCCAACAGTGAATTGCTCTTTTATAAGCAAGAGGAAAATTCCAACTGGTTTTGGGCAATATTTTATTGTGTTTATTTTTAGTCAGCATTTCACTGCAAAACTTTTGTTTAGCACCATGGTGCTTGACTCGATTTCCACTGAGTCCAGCAGAAAGCAGGCATATTTAAAACTGTGTCAGACTGGGAAATCTCAATGTTACTGATTTAGATTTAACATTAAGCACTGATAAAGACAGTTGCAATCTATCAATACTAAAGACATTCAAAATACTGTCATTTAATAAGAACGCTATCAAAAGTCAGTTTATGCTCTCATAATAGTTTCAGACTATATATAACATGTTTTTAAAAATGTGAAATACATAATTTTGAATTATTGCATTATGCTGTGGTGCAGGAATAAAACATGAATTATTTAAACTTTACTATTTTTATTTTTGAACTAGCCATTTCTAGTATTTGTATTACTTTGTTGGGGTTTTTTAATATGTCACCATTAACATAGTCTTAAATATAAGGAATAGAATTTCTTTCTGTACATCTTGGAGAAAACTGCAACAAGGAAAATGCATTGATTCTTTTTCTCTGGTGTGTGAACAGAAGGGCAGTTAGTATAACTAAGCTAAATAGATGTGCCGTCTGGTAATCCTGGAACTTCCCAATCTATGTACTCCAAAACCTCCCTATAAAATGGAAAACATTTCAAGCCAGAAAGCCATTTCCAATGTGAAAATAGAGGTGTGGAAAAGAAAAACAGAACTATTAAACAAATAGCCTAAAACATTGTTAATTATTTGAGTCTTTCTGAGATGTGTTGTTTTATAGAACTTTCTACATTTATTTTTAATCTTGCTGTGTCAGTACAGTCAGCACATCCTATCCTGCACCACTAACTATATTTACCACCCAGTGGCAGGAAGAAGACAGCAGCCTACTGGTGTATCCGTAGTGAAAACACCAGAGAAAAATACCCTGCTTAGAGAGGGGAGCTGTGTGGAGTTTTCACTGACTGTTGTCGCGGTGCTTGGTGTTGCAGGATGGATGGTCACAGTATCACTTCGTAGCCTCATCTTCAACAATAGAACGGGATCGGCAAAGACCGTACTCTTCATCCCGCACGCCCTCCATCTCTCCCGTGCGCATGTCTCCGAACAACCGCTCAGGTAAGGCCGGCCCGAAGCAAAAGCAGAGGTAATCAATCCATCACCATCGTTTTCCCTGACATCTGGATTCGTTGTTAACTGTGGTGGAAGGGCTCAAAGTGTATTCTTTACTGTCACCAAATTATCTCCTCAAAACAAGGTTTTACTTTTTTTTTTTATTACCACCTGGTAGAGTTTTACAGAAGAAAGATTATTCCAGAACTTTTTGTCATGAATTCTCCCAAAGCGTTTTCCTGATGGGGATTACCTGACTAGATCTCAGGGCAGTGGTGTCCATTAGTAGCACCAGGGAATTCTGTTACTCACTTTGCTAGTCATGAAAGCTACTATGTGGTTTGTGACCATTTTGCACACTTAGCACAAGTTTTAAGACCCACATTACTTTTTTGTCAGCTTTTATTGTGGGTATGTGTGTATACATATGCATATGTAAGTTTCCCAGACTTGAGTCTTCAGGTCTTCCTGTAACATTGATAGTGTATTTACACCAGCTATTATCAATTTGATATGATCTGCACAATGAATTAATGTACGTATCTCAACTTACACCATAGTGTAAATTAATGTTTCTATTCAGAAATCAAGTAATCTTCCCCTCAGTTCATTCTAAGGTAGAACATACCTTCATTAGATAAAGCCATTCCCAGTGAAAAACTTTCAAGATAAACAGAGTGCAATGTCAGTCTTTCAGTGGCCTTTCTGCTACTTGTTCAATCAACAAATGCTGCCATTCCATAGGTACACCAAGAGTTTAGGATTGCAATTGGCAGAACTTATGATTGCCATTACCATTATGCCATAGTTTGTTTTTTAGAAAATTGCTTTGTTAATAATTATCTAGAAGCTGCATCTTAGTCCTGCAGAACAACAAGTGAGGAGATGTGAAAATGTAGCCAGAAGTACAGTGAGAGCTGCTATTCTGTTCTTAAAATCTGCCATTACACCAGTCCATAAAGAGCTCTTGTTCCTTTTTTTCTTCTCCAAAATCTCATTTTGTCTGTAAGTGCAAGGTACTTGAAATGTCTGGCCCTGAGATCTTAGTTCTGTCTCTTGGCAGAACCATCTTCTCACTTCTGTTATTCTAAATTTTGGATGAAATTTTACTGCCATCATCAGTTATCACAAGACTGGAAAAGGACAAATAATAGTGGCTGTTTCTGAAGGAGGAAGAGCCCATGTCATTACACAGCTCACTGTCCGTCTAGAAAATTGCTGGAACAAATAATCACAACCTGAGCCCCTCAAAGGCAGTAGGAACATAAGATATTGCTTAATTCTAGGAGTATCTGTTTCTGCATAATAATGTAAGTTGCTGTGTGTCTGGTACTATCCATATCAAATGCAAACATTGATTCAATACCATTGGCTCTTATTAAATCCATCTGACTTCCTGCTACAACACAGTCAAAGCACTTAAGTACAATATCCTATAATCAGTGAGACTCTTTCACACAACAATTTTATAGACGAGCTAAGGCAAGCTAGCAAACAGTTCAGAAAACATCATGGGTGGTAAATAAAAAACTTACTGAAAACCATTCACAAGGCAAGGGTATTGTTTATTGCCAAAATGGAAGAATGGTTTGCTTGGAGCTTTGCCTGGGTCCAGTACTCGTCTGCAGTTTTAGTAATGACCCAGATAATATGCAAAAGTTACCTATTACCTTTGTGGGTGACATAAACCTGGGAGAAACTCACATTCTTTGAAATTGTTGAAATTCGAAGTGATCCTGAGAAATTGGAGGTAATGTTCAGAGGCAAAAAAAATACCCAATACTTTAAAAATAAATTATAAGGAGAATGTCTGGCTAGATGAAAGTTCTTTAGAAATTATTTGGGGATTTTTGTCAGTTGCACACATGAATTGGAAGTTGGAAAAATCAGGATATGAGAATATACCGAATGGACTGTAATTGTTTAACTCAAGTAGAAGAGACATGAGATGGAGACAGTGGGAAGAGGTACACACCAAGTCTTCAGCCACGTAACAGCCAGCCGTGAAGAGGAACGGTGTGAACTTTTTCTGCTTTCATAGCAGACAAATGGAAATAATGAGCAGCAAGGAGTCAGGCTAGACATCACGGAACATTTCTTAGCAGCGGGGAAAGCAAGCATGGGAACAGACTGCTTGGAGCAGTTGTGTGATCTCTGTCATTAGAGATCATTAGTTTCAGATTAAAATCTGTCAAGAGTTATATTGGTGTTCTGGATCCTACCTTGGGGTAAAAGTTGAAGTAAATGAACTCACACCGTACCATCCATCCCTAGGACTGGGTGGTAACAGGCTCAAAGTAGTGTGGAGAGCTCTGTATTCTTTTCTGTGTCCTTTAAGAATAAGAGTAGAAAAACATTATACCAATTTTCAGCCTAATAACCACCAATGTTTGCTTCCAGTAAAAACTCTGAAAGAGGGTGCTTCTGCATTTTAATGCTTGCCAGAAACTAGTTTTCTTCTCATGAGAAGAGAGGGAGAATTCCTGCAGGGAACAGAGAGAGATGGTTTTGTCTGTGTCAGTCAATTTTGTTCAAAACACCAGAGTGTTTATAACCATTACCGGAGTCTGTGAAACAAAATGTGTCTCTCTGCTAGCAGCTTTTTCAAGGTTTGTGTTCTGGCCTGCTCCCCATTAGACTCAAGCTGCCATTAGCTGATTTGGCAGTTTAACGTCATGTTTCTTTATATCTGCTGGATTATCAGCTTTAGATTTACATCACTATTGACAAACAGTTTAGAAGCAATCCCCAGTTCTAATGGCTTCATAAGGAAGAACATCTGTCCCGCATTTGCTCTGTAAATTCAGAGGCCAGGGCCAGCAAAACCAATCGAAGCAGAATTCAACATCACTTTTGCTTCCCTACTCCGTAGTTAAGTGCAAGTGCTTCACTGTTGCTTAACTAAAACACGTAACATAGTTTAGAGATGACGAAAAATATGCCTCAAGGTCAAGCTTCATAAAGAGTTTTTATTACATTTTTAATTTTTTTCTTGGTTTTAAACAAAGGCATCATTACCGCTTTTGAGCTTCTTTTAACATATCAAATACCTGGGTGGAGGCAGGGGACTGTGTGGGGGTATGCACCAGCACTTCAGTAATTTTTATACCACTGTGCCCTTATGTGGCTCTGGGGGGCTCTGCCACGCACCCTGTGTTGGTTCTCCTGCCCTCCACAACAGGGAAAGCGCACTTTATCTACCAACACCTAAGCATACTGAAGTCGGTTTACCTGAAAGCCATTATTTTTTGCTTTGCTTTTCTCCTTTTCCAAAGCATTGCAAGCTCTAAGGCTTCATGATCAGTGCCAGTGATCACCTTCACGTTCTCCAGTGTGTGACTCGACTATAAAACCCAGTTTTCTCTTTCATCACCTGTACTTTCCTCCTTTTAGCCGTCCCATGAGTATAGGGGATGAGGGATTTAGTTTTAATAAATACAGCTTGAAGTAGCAGTTGTTGCTTTAATGGCAGTTGTTCACACATACAGATATTTAAAAACAGAGAAATTATTTGAGTTACCTTTGAATGTTAGGCATTCTTTGGTATATGTTTTCTAGGGAAAAAAAGGCTTTCTTTTCCTCCTTTTTCCATTAGAATAATTTAATTGGTTTGTTTATTTTCAAGAGAAAAGGGAAGAAACCATTTTATAAGGGTTTTTGCACACAGTTCAAAGTTAACAGTCTTTTCAATGCAAATAAAGTAACCATTTTGAGGAAAAAATGGAAGTGCCCATACCAGAACGTTTTGACAAGTTAAAGAAACTGAAAAGCGAAAGGAAAAAAAAATGTATTTTTTTTTTTAATAGTGATCATCTTAGATGTTGCATGTAAGTAAAAGAAAATTAAACATTCAGAAATAAAATTATGTTTGCAGTTGATTGTCGAATGAATACATTTGCTTTGCCCTTGAAATAACAGCATCTTTTCATTTCCTCCATAATGGGGTAGTGTTTCTTCAACCAGCTTCATGTTAGAAAACTAACAGATATAAACTTTACTGAAATGTTTACTCAAGAGTTAAAGCCTACATTCAGTCCTATATGACTAAAAAAAAAAAAACAAAAACATTTTTGTTATCTAGCAAGTGCCCCAGCCTCACCTCGGGAAATGATCAGCCTAAAAGAAAGAAAAACAGACTATGAATCAACTGGAACTAACGCCACTTACCATGGAAATAAGGGAGAACACACTTCTAGGAAAGACACCATGACAGGTGAGATTTTGCTTTGCATGGCATGTGTAAAAACCAGCTGTGACAGAACGCAGATTTTAGAGGATTGGCTGGGCTTGCTGCACTGTGGAAAAGAGTCAACTTGCTTTGGTTAATTCCCAAATTTTAGCCACCTTGAGAAATACAACTGAAGGTGTATTTGAATGAATACAACACTATGTGAAAATGATTTGTGAACACCATGCTTCTTTACAGAAGAAAGGCTCTGAATCCAATTTTGCATGTCTTTTGCAATTTTACATTTGTTTTCATTTCAAAAGGAAGTTAGTTGATCACTTTGAATTAACTGGCATACTTGAGCATGTGCAGTGATCCTTAAAATCTGTCTTTTGCAGAGAATGCTCTCCAGGATCAGTTAACTTATTTTGTATGTCAGTATTCATAGGAAATTTGTGGCTGTTTGTAAAGTCCATCCATGTTACTTTCGCAGCTGGGCTGATTCAAATGCAGTAATTTTCTCTGTATGTTATGGCATCTGTTGCAGGTTTCTTTGAAGGCCTCTCTTCCCCAGTGAGCTCATTGCTCTCTTAGCATTTCAGCAATTAGGAAATTCTGAGTGCTTTTCCCAGTGCTGTACGTCTTCATGAATTCTCTGGCAAAATACATATTGGTCTCCATCACCATTATACAGGCTTATATAACCATTGTTGAACTTTTGTCACGTTTATATAGTGCCAAGCATCATGGACTCCTCTTCTCCAAATGCTGCCTCAGGGCAGGCAAGAAATTGCAGTGAGAAGTCACTCTGCAGTTTCTGAATGCCTGTTACCTTCTCCCATGCCCTCTGTAGAGGTCTTGCTCAGAGGCAGAATGGGTTGCTCACCAGGAACATGGTGACTCAGCATCAATCCATCCATAAGATCTATCTTTCAGGACTGTATTCAGGATATGAAGATACTCACACTGGATCTACTAAGTTATATGTGATTATGTACTCAAAACCTAAAGACCAGCCTTGGAACTTGTGTGAAGATGCAGTATGGAACATTAATTAGCCTGAAGGTGAAAACCTGAAGAGAAGAATGTCAGTCAAGAGCGTATGGAAACCGCAGAAATCAGGAATGTCCTGAATGACTTCTGTGGGGTACTACGGGAGAGTGCAGAAGACTCAGTCAAGGTACTGCATTTTATGTATCTGTAATGTTTTGAGTGTTTCGTAGTCACTGTGTGGGGTGGTTCCCTAAAACACTTCAGTGGTCTTTACTTGGCTGGTTGTGAAGGACAGGACTGAAGTTTTTTCAGCCATTTGTCATGGAGCCATAAGGGTGAATCTCAGGATTAAGAGCATCAGGCTGAAAAGGAAAAGGCAGGAACAGTAGTATTTTATTCTAGCTCTATCTGTAAATTCAGACTAGCAAATTATTTCAGAAAGTTCACCAAAATACAGTGTCTCCGTGCTGAAAACTTGTGTTTCCTTGAAGTTAGTCTTGTGTCTCTCTGCACATTAAAAATATGGGCTTTTCTTTTTCCACACCCCTTTACATTTTCTTTTTTACTGTTCTTCTTCTCTCATTCCTACTTCCTTTACTTCCTTTCTCTTGCAATGTAATTTTCAGATTGTGAGGTTTGTACCACCTCAGCAACCTTTGCTCCACTTTGATTTTTGCATTGTGTTTTCCTCTAGTGTTGTCTTGTATTTTGCCTATTTCTACTGATTATTTGGGTGAGCTTTTAGTAAGGAAACTTGAAACTCTCAGCATCATGCTCAGCTGTTAACTGTCTTTCAGTTCAAGTCAGAAAGTGTAATAATATTTCACAGTCTTACACGACCAATGTACAAATAAATACGGAATTAACAAGTGACTTTCTCTTTTTCAGATCACCAAATATCTGCACGTTTGGTCTAAGCTCAAATTAAGCACCATTATAAGAACAAAAGAAAATGACAGAAGGAGTTTTGCTCGTCAACATTCAACATGGAATTTGTGTAACATAATTGTAGCTCATTAAATAATAAATATTTAATTTAAAAAAACATACAAAATCAGCATTTGTGACTTTGTGAGACAATTTGGCTTTACTTGAGTGGCCTAATACAAGTTCATGTAGCAAGTTTCTTGCAATGCCTGTGTTTCATTTTGTGCATCAGACAGTGAAACATCCACTTGGATGGGGCTTAGATGAATGTTTTCTAAGGTTCCACCTGGCATACACACATTTTGATCTGCTCTTCTGCTTTTGTGCCAAGCTGATGTATTGCACAAAGCTTTCTTTGACTTACGGATTTTACACAGAGTGTACAGCCACAGCTGTAGTCCCAATTTATCCACGACTGTCTCCATGCTCTTCTCCAAAGCTCTTCTCAGTTTATAGTTCAAAAATTTTATGACCTTTGGGCTGGGACTAAAATGAAGGTTTTTTGATGGATTTTCAAAGTAGGAATGTTGGCTTCCTGCCATCCTGAGGATTTGTCGGGAAACCTGTGGGGAAAATGGAGAATCTATGAAATAAACAGTTTGGCTGAAGATGATAACTTACATTGATTTCACAAGGATAGCTAAAAAAATAGAGGCACAATATCAAAGTCCTCATTGCCCTCTTCACGGGTTTATGATGCCTTTTATATTTACTGTCCATTTTCTTCTCTCGGTAGAAAATAATAACCAATAATAAAATTTTGTCACCTGAAGTATATTTTTAAGACAAAAACTATTATATTCAGTTTAAGAAAACAGGAACTGTAAGTGCATGTGATAATTTATTTATGCCATGGTGTTTTCCTTCAGAACAGGGAAGATAAGGTTCCTGTGTACTATCATGGGACTCCTTCTTTGAGGTTTGTTTTACTTTCTTAGTTCCCTCACTGAACTAACATGTGCATCATAGTCTACACGCTGTGTCTTCTCTTCCAGCAGCAGAAAAAACTTCTGATTAATTTATTTTTCCTTTGGTTGTAAGGAATCAATCATCAATACTTTCATTATTTAAATTTACTGGCAAGTCCATGCACATTCAGAACACCAAAAAAAAACATCACCAGGTGTTACAGGTGCTCAGGCTTATTATTATTATTACTTTCAGAAACCAAAATGCATTGTAATCTTTTCTCATGCCCTTACCTCATTTTTCACTGTGCAGGAAGGTGGCAGTGGTAGTGACAGGTATCTCTGATACCTAAGATTTTTGAGGTACAGAAGCGTTTTCCTTTACTGTCTTGAACTAAATTTTTTTAAATGGAGACCTGCTGCTTATAGCAGAAAAAGCAAGTTGCGTGATACCAGTTGTGGATGACTACCTGTCCAGCTGCACTGTCCTTTCTTATTATCAGTTTGTGTTCCTGGGGGCAGAAGGCTAGCATCTTGTTATTCCAAAGTGTCTGTAAATGCGTTCAGAATAAGTACTTCCAAGATCTGAAAGCTGAATGTTAAACCGTGAATCAAGTGACTGGGATATATGGGGATGAATTTGGTCAATGACATCTTTGTCACATAAACCACTGAGTAACATAATTTTCAAAGCTGTTGTCAGCTTTAAAGAAAACTGCTTTGGGGAACTATGTGACTTTTTTTTAACCAGTACCACCTAGAAGACTGAACAGAAGGGAGAAAGAAAGGTATTTTTCTGTCATGTTCTTTATGCAATTCGGCCACAAAGTACTGCAAGTTGATCACAGTAGAATGCTCAGAATTTTGCCTACCAGAAAGTGCCTCTTCAGTATTATTATGTACCAATGTTTAGAGACTGCACAAAATATGCACATAAACACACACACGGATCACTACTCAATTAATTTAATCTTCAGCTAGTTCTCACATCTGTGTGAGGAGATGTGGCTGCAGGAATATCTCTGTCTCTTGCTCCTTTTACTCCCTTCCCTTCTTGTGCCATGTTTTTTTTTTTTAAATTTCATTGACTTCTCTTTCTGTCTGCTTTACAATTTTATTATGATGGTACATATACAATATTATCAGGAAAAATCAGATACTAACCACACAATATCTGTCCATTCATCTAGCTCGTTCTTTCCTTTCTTTTATATTTGTCCTCTGCTTTTGGACAGCAAGAGTCAACTGCTCACTGGAGCAGGGCAGAGTAGGGATGGAGTTCCCAAGGTGTTCCCCTGTGTGTTCAGAAGCAGGTACTGGGGCAGGGCTGCATTCATTGCTAACAGCTACATTGCTTGACTTACATTTCCTCCAGAATCAGCATTACCTCAACCTCCAAGCTAGCCTATGCCAAGACTTCTTATTCTTGGACTCCTTACAGTTATTTTCAAGCACTTTATGTCTCATTGTTTTTATTGCATAAAGAAAAGATTTACTAGGGGTTTGAAGGGGTTTTTTTTGTTTTAAACTTGTGAATTTGTATCCCCATCACTGCAGTGAAATCAGCAACACAGAGCTTGCAGCTATTTCCATAAGCTGAAACCATCCATTTTCCATTGCAGAATATGTGATTCAGGAGACCGTGAAACTTCAATCTGGTGTGTGACATTTGTGAGCACATCAGTGCAAATGTCACAGTAGTGCACTGGACAGCTACGCACCAACTCTGAACTATTTCTAGGTTTATGATAGTCATGGCTGTTAGCAGCACATATGTACCACATGCCTTTTTATGTATCTGTATGGAAAGGTCATGACCTCCCTCTTAATGTCTCTCTGGTTGCCTGAAGCAACAGCAGACAAATTAGCATGTGTCCAGTTTGCTACTTTTCATCAGATTCTTCATAATACCCTCAGATGTTGCACCTTATACCAGTCCTGCTCTTGATATCAAACAACCATGAACAGTATTGACTGACTGTCTGAAGTCAGTATGTTCAGTCATGTATGACTAGAAACTTGCATGCATGAGACTTCAAACCCACTTATCTTGGCACATATATTCGTAAAACCAAAATGGTTACAAGAAGTTCTTCCTCTGTCTATGACAGTCCAGTACGTTGAATGTCACTTTAATGTTTTTTCAAGACCTAGGACTTCACAAAATGGATATCTGAAACACTGAGTATCTTTAGATCTTGACAAGAGGAATTGTATAACAAAACTTCTTCTGGCACTTTGTGGGGCAAGCAAGAAAACCAGAAAAACAGCATTAAAAAGGTGGTATCAAGGAGAGATCTGGCAGTTGTACGACTGAGAGTCGTGTTGTCATGAGATGCACCATAAAGAGCAATGCTGATGCAAACTCCTCTAATACTAAAGACTCATCAGAAGGGGTATTTTCAAACACTGCAGCAGAGGCTGCAGCTGGAATATAAAGAAACCCACTGAAATAACAGTCAAGTATCAAAAATCCTTCAAGTGACAAATTGTAACCTGAACAGTGAGAACCTCTGCAGATCAGCTCTTTGGCAGTAACATTTACGACCAAAGGAAGCTACTCAAGCACTGCTTTCCATCATTTCACCTGTTTCTGTCTGTTGCAGACTATTGGCATACAGATGGAACTGAGAATATCTGACACTGGAGGAGCCCAACCAGCATCTGCCACTAGAGTTCGTATTCTTCCCACCTTAAAAGCAAGGGTCATGCTGCACTTGGAGACTTCCAGGGCTCTTCTCTGTTCCCTACACAGGACTCTGCACTTTTTTAGTAATTGCATTGAGCTCTTCAAGGAACAAGAGGGGTTTCACCCCTATCAGTTAATGGTTATGAAGTGAAAAGGTTTTTTTTCCAGCTGTTAGAGTTCATCAACCCATCATATAAGCCCTGTCTTTATCCTGTTTTCACAAACATGCTGCAAATCTTTAAGAACACCATCTGAGATCTGTAAGGCAGCAACATGGACCAGTGCATCAAACTGACGAAAATTATACCTTCAGCATGGAACTCGTGGCAGATGTGAAGATCAGAATTGGTGTACTCCAGTCAGCTTTGGCTGAAGGCCGTGCCTTTCCTTTCCTTTCTCCAGAACGGGTGCAGCAGTGGGGGCAAAGGTAGAGGAAGTTTTACATGCAGAGGTCCATGCTTGCACATTGCCAAAGGACGAAACATGGTTCAGTAACGTGGTTCTTCCTAGTGATGGGACTGGTATGGATCCCATATCCAGCTTTCAGCTCTGATGCTCAGGCTTGCCCTCACAAGTTTTGAGCTGTGAAGGTGTTAAAAGCCACTCTTGGTGCCTCCAGGTTTTATACCATTGCACAGAGACCTGAGAGAAGTCGCAACCCACATGTTTCTGTTCCACTGATGACTCTGATTCACAACCACTCAATTTTTACTTTCAAGCCTGTTCTTTTGTAGTAAAAATCCTCATAACAGCATGCAATCATTGATTAGAATGTCTGGAAAGTTAATAATGCATGAAAAGTGTGCAGCAGCCATACAAAATGTTACCTTCATAGTCTTTCAAATATGAGAACTACAGTCGTTCAAGTCCTACTGGCAAACTAAGCTTCAGCTACGTTGCCAAATCAGAGGGATCAGTGGAGTCAGCTTTGCAAGGAAAATCCTTTGCTTTTCATGTGGGGATTTTTGGGACGGGGTCTGAAATAAATTTTTTCACGACTGTATATTATCATCTTTGTTGTTTGAATTACTTCCAGTTTCAGACTCATAGCTCAGTTTTGTCTGTGCATTTGAATAGTAGGACATCTGAGAAGAAAGTGACAGCAGTGACGGCAGTCATGGATTTGAAACTATCTTGGCCAGACCTCTTCAGTATAACTACATATTGCTTTTTGCATAACTTGTTTTTCACTTACATTTAATCACTTTTTACTTGAATAATTTCATGATAAAGCAAAATAATTGTAGGATTAATAATTCACATCATCCAACTGGAGGGAAAGAACTGAAATGTTTCTTAATCTCAGTATTTACAACTGCTGTTTGTTGTATGTGTTACATAATCTCATCTATAACCTGAAATTTATTATTGAATGCTAGCTGTATATGAAATGATGATGACCATTTAGTGGGAGGAGAAGTCTGCAGGTGTTTTGAAAAATTTTGGTGTGTGGGAAACAGGCGTTGTATGATATATTTAATGAAGCCTTTAGAATTCGCTTTGAGGCCAAAGAGGTATGTTTGGTAAACCTGCTTTGTCCTTCCTTTTCTCTCTCTGCAGCTCAGAACACTGGAATCTCAACTTTGTACAGGAATTCGTATGGTGCGCCTGCTGAAGATATCAAACACAACCAGGTAAGTATAGAAGCTAAAATGTTTCTGTTCCAGATGGCAAAAGACTGGTGCAATGTCATATATGGAAATGGAAGAAAAATACCACAAATTAAACAATATCACAAATAAGCAGATTGCTTCATGTAGAATTTTACTCCTATGCTCAAATTAAACACCTGTGTTTGAATGAAAAAAATGAAATGAGGTCCTGAAGGTCCTTCACACCTTGGTAGCAGTTCTAGAGTTAGAAACTAGAGTAGTTACTCTCTTTTGTGCAGTTGTAATACTGGGCCCAAACTTGTAAGGTCACTTGTGAGATTTATTCCTTCTTCCATCCTGTTGCCCACAATAAGTTGTATCTAAGTGGGCATTACTATCTTTCAGGTTTCAACACAGCCAGTTCCACAGGAGCCCAGCAGAAAAGATTATGAACCATATCAGCCATTTCAGAATTCAACAAGAAACTACGACGAGTCCTTCTTTGAGGACCAAGTGCATCATCGTCCACCTGCAAGCGAATACAACATGCACCTGGGACTAAAGTCAACTGGCAACTACGTCGACTTCTACTCAGCTGCTCGTCCCTATAGTGAACTTAACTATGAAACAAGCCACTATCCAGCCTCTCCCGACTCCTGGGTTTGAGACTTGGGCAGATACAAAAGCTCCAGGAACTGTGCATGTGCATGCATACCACGAGACATTTTTTTTCCTGCAAATTTAGTTTGTTAAAGCCTGTTCCATAGGAAGGCAAAGATAACCAGTATGGAAAAAATTAAGAGATTTTTTTAGATGGCTAAAAGATATGAAAGCTAAACCTGGGAGTAATTAGAAAGAAATATATATATACATATATATATTTTACAGTGTGGGGCAACTTTACTGTTGGCCTGTAGGGTTTGAAGTTCAGTGCTGTATATTGAACGTGGCTGAAGGAAGGAGGAAGAACATGACAGTGGATCACTGGTCAAGAGTTAAGCACAAGTTACTGAGCAGCGTACATACTTTATGGGGAACAGCTTCTCACACTTTGTTTAATATCCTCATTCATTGTGAATCTAGGCTTCAAGTTGCATTTGGGGTTTCCTCTGTACAGCAAGATGTTTCTTGCCTTTTGTTAATGCATTGTTGTAAAGTATTTGATGTACATTACAGATAAAAAAAAAAAGGTGCATTGTGTATATTACACCAATGCCACAGTGTTTCTTCATCTATGGTTCTAAATATTGCTTCAATTTCAAATTTTGAAAGATGTATGAATTTCCAGTTTTTTGTTTTCTTTTCCCCGGTGCGTTTTAACAAAAAAAAAATCAAAAAAAATCAAAAAAACAAAAAGGAATATTTAGCAGTATTGTTTGTTCTGATATGTGAATTTGTTTGTGGCAACTAAAAAAAAAGGCATTCAGCAGTTTCTGACAATTAACATTCATCATTCCACACTCCTTGTCAACAAAGTGCTTTTTCACTGCCTAAAATTTTAGATGTAGATATTTGAAATAGATTTTTTTCATTTATACCAGTTTTCTTTATGATGATACAGTGTTAAAAGAAAATAAATTACAATTGATCTGTCATCCATATTTGCTAAGAATGTCTATTTCCAAGAACCTACCATACAAATACACATTCTTACTTGTGTGTGTCCATGTATGCATAGTGTTCCGTGTGCGTGTGTTTGAGTGTGTGTGTTTGTGTGGTGTAAGACTTCTTTTCATCCGATGTTCTCCTTGTTAAGCTTCAATTTTTGTTTGATTTTCAGTTCTTTTAAACAGTGGAAACTCCAGTATGTGCTTTCTCTTACTCACTTCCGTAACCATCGATAGCAATTCAACATTGCTAGGCCACATGCTCACAAAAGAAGGGGTAGCTGATTTTTTATCACCAACTCCATCACCCTTAGGTGCCATTTCCTTTAAAATAGCATCTTTTGATCTCCTCTTGAGGAAATTTCATTGCTCTCCAGCCACCAACTAGTAAGTGCTCAAGGAAGGCAGAGTTTGATCTTGCCATCTCCCTGAGGGAATGGAAAACTAAGACCCATGAGACTTTAATCTGGACTCTCCAAACTCTTTAGACTACAGTAGGGTCCAAGTCTTGAATCATTAGGACAATCATTTATTTTAACCCATACCAAAAATAAAACCCAACACCCAGAACACATTCCTCAAATTTGAAAATAAAGACCATTTCTGTGCATTTAAATTAAAATTCTAAAAAATGTGAGGGACAGAGAATTTTTTTTTTAATTTAAAAAGGAAAGAACAGCTACATAGTCTAGGAGGCCAGAAGAACTGGCATGTTCATCTTAGCTCTTATAACACTGGAAGGAAAAAAACCAAGCATTTCTTCATTTCTGTGATTCAGGCAACGAACAGTTCTGTATACAGTTTTCAGAGCATAAGACCCACCACAAATGGAGTAGTTGTAAATTGCTTAAATTGCCAATAAGGAATTTGTTTTAGGTTGCAAACATTTCTGTGGTTAGTCACTGTAATAGTTTTACCATCACCTGGCACACTTCTGGCTGTGTGCAGGAGGAAAAGTCTCTCACAAGTCATCACCTGCTCTATAGGACGCAGCCCAAGTAGTTCATGCAGGCAGGTATTGTGACGTAGAATTGGTTTATTGGTAATCTAGGACTATAGTTTAATCTTTTTTGGCAGCTTTTCCCAGTGTACGATATGTAACCTTTGCTCTTTGTAGTAAACGGGGGAAAAAATAGCATGCAAAAAAATTTTTAAAAAATTTCAGAAAGGG